>CAUOFW020006080.1:92114-103318 GCA_963454935.2 Ilex paraguariensis | reverse complement strand
CTCAACACAATGAAGGCAACACTAAGATGTGGGATGTTGCAAGAAATGCATTTGATTCCATGGAAGAGGGAAGTGGGATGCTTGAGATTGCGGATTTTTCCCTTGATGAACCAGATATGGAGGCAATACTATTTACTAATGAAGGAAATGACAATGAGATGATGAGCCCTTGGAAGTGAATTGAGGTGGGATGTAAGATTCCTTTTGTTTTTGTGTTCTTTTGTTACCAAACTTGTGGACTATAAATGCTAATTGATGTAATTATATTAGAGGAAATGGTGGATGTGTATTTTTGAATCTTTGATTTATTTCAATTATAATAAAAAAATCAATGTTTGCTATGCCTTATTTGTTATTATTAATGTTGTTGTTTTATATATATATTAATTAGTCGTATCCTCGCTATACCTGTGTCCTATAATTTAGGGTTTTGTCGTACCTCCTTGTTTGTATCGTATCGGATACGGCACCCGTGTCCGTATTTGTGCTTCTCAGGTCAAAACTAGTTTATAAGAAAAAATGCAAGAACATTGTGGTGTTTGTATTACGGTTTTTAATTTGTTATGGACAGATATTTGTTAAGGTGTAGAAAGGGCACATAAAAAAGCATGCCACAAGAATGTTACTGACAAAGTGTCTTGACATTACCTTGTCTAACAATGAAATCTTATCTATGTCAACATTTCATAAAGGTTTTGCAAGAGATGGAGGATTCATATGAAGGGTGGAAAATCATGTGCTGAATAAACCAGTTTTATTAAACTCAGCCCCGGCTCAGAGGGTCAACACCGAAAACCAGTGACCCGGAGTCTGAACCGAGCACATTCTACTCTTGGATAGTCTTTGTAATCAAACCGCCAATGAACCATTTAAAACTGGGCAGGTCAAGTTTAGTCCTATAAAAACTGCATTTTGGGCAATTTTGCCCTAAAAATTCGATCAGTCTCCCTCTCCTCTTAAGGACGCTCTCAACCACAGCCACCCCACTACTCACTCAATCTCTCTTCTCCAGTTCTCTTCTATCTCTCCATCTCTATGCTTGCTATTGTGCAACCAGACCTCATACCCTCTCAGCTTGGTGTTTTCTCTAACACTGAAGTAGTTGTTTCTGCTTCAAAATTAGTTAATCTTGCATCTGCTTGTATTTGATACATGGGTTATGCAGTAGCCCATGAAAAGCTAATCAAGACCTTTTGTCTTGCTGGGAAACACATTGCTTCTAATATTCAGATCAAAAAGCCACTTTGCCAGGTGTGCTCCACCTTCGTTTCATTGCAATCTCACTTCAGTTTCACATTGTAACTCCAAAGGGTGAAGACAACATTAATATGAGGCTAGGGTTTGTTAGAACTAAGCATATTATTGTTCCTAATATCATTTTTTTTAGCTTAATTATTATGGTTTTTTTTTTTTTATTGTATCACCCATCCAACTGGTTGACCCAACAGTTGAACCAGTGACCCATTAACCTGGTGTCTTTGTCGGGTTGATTTATGAGTCAGTTTTGATAACTATGGAATAAACTAGTTAATTCTACACACGACCCGCAAATTCGACAAGAAATTGACACGGAATTAGACGGTTTGGATTAAGCCTCAATAAGTTTAAGTGGTAGACGGATGAATTCTCTAGACTCTATGGTTTGACACAAATCCAATATGAAATGAAACCAGCTATACATATTTACAATGTCTCGGGTATAGATTGAGCAAATTTTTACACAGACACAAGACACAACACGAATTAAAAACACGATACGACACGATCCATTGACAACTCCAACAATGAACATAAATTTTTTCTTTAGATAAACGATAGTCAAATTCAATATACCATAGGGAACAAGAGTATGTCCCAATCAAGAGTCCAATTTCAAAACACAATGTACCTTTTCATGCAGCATTACTAATATACTTTATTTTGCGTAAGTTGGCACTCTTATTTGAAATTTGTGATAACTTTCAAAAAGTAAAATTGCAAATTCATTGGGAAGGTAACATAGGAAATTAAAGATTTCCCAACACTTTAAACACATTCTTTAAAATTTTGGATTCCCAAAAAGGACGCCAAATTTTAAAACCGATGGAGTATCTTGTTTTCCTATAAACTAACACACACACACACACATAATATATATGTATACATGCATCGGTCTCGAGAAGATTCGAAAACATGACATAGCGTGGGGATAGCAGTAAGCCTTTGTAGGCCATCAGGTACCAACCAAGGCTAAGTCTGTAGTGGTTGTTTGCCAATTTATGACATAAACTTTCAACTTCATAATCCTCTAATATTCGAGTAGAAACTCCTGATATACCAAGTACATATATAAGCATAGTTATAGTGCATGTGCTGTAAACCTAAAATGATTGCATGACTTTTGATTGAGAAAAAACCAAAATCTAGATACATTTAGGATGAAATTCCATGGTGCATGATACTTTTGTCAAAGTATTAGTGTAAATGAAGATGTAGTGAAGATCAAAGATGGGTAGACACCAAAGAGTGAAAAATCTTGATATTTGGGGTGTGAGATCGAAGTGTGTTATGGTCATGTACAGCTCTTAATTTGAAAAGAAAGTACTACAAAACAATAAGTTGTGTATGCTTCGTGGTACAAAGTGTAGGACTACTAAGAAACAAGAAGTCCAAAATCATAGTTGTTAGTATCGTACGATACGGATCGTAGTTATGTATCGTTTTTGCACCGTATCGTCCAATACACGATACGTTTTTACGATACGACCGATACGCGTAAAACCTTTTTTTTTTTTTTTTCTGACTAATTTTTTTTTTTTGTATAAAAATTTTTGAATTTTGATTAATTTTATGGATTGAGTTCAAAATGGATGTTAGAAATTTGGATTAGAAGTCTCTTTGGTGTTTAAAGTTTGAATTAGTGAACTATGGTTGTGAACTTTGCATTATAATAGTAGTGGATTATGTTGATAACTTGAATAGTTGGTGGAGTATTAATGAAATGCTATATTTTTTATGAGTGTATGACTTTTTTTCAAAGGTATATATATTTTTTTATTATTTATTTAAAATTGCATCGTATCTTACGATACACGATACGATACACTATTTTTAAAAAACGATACGCCTTCCGATACACGATTTGATAACTATGTCCAAAACTAAGCATGTTGAAGTGTAGTGTTAAAAAGGATGAGTTATAAGACGAGAACGGATATAAGAATGAATCTATTCGTAAAATGGTGGAAGTAGCTCATTTAGAAAAATAAATTACGTGAGAATTAACTCAGATAGTTTAACCATGTTCAAAGAAGTCATGTAACTCAGCCAGTAATACCTATTGATGGTAATACTGAGTTAAAAAAAAAAAAGCAAACTAAAATTAATGCTAACTAAGACAAAAAAGAAGGATATTGTTCAAAAGATAATGTGGCAGACAACACAATTAAAAAAAACTATCATGCAGCAAACACTGAATAGTTGGTTCATTTAAGTGGATTTAATCATATAAAACTTATATAGCACTAGAACTTGCATCAGGCACGGATGGGTTGAAGCCTCAATTCATTCAGAATCCTAAAACTCAAGGGCACCTAAAAACTTCAGCCCAGGCTTTTCCACTCATGAGCTAGGGATCTTGTTGACTTTGGGTTTAGCCTATGAGTTGAAACCACAACATCAAGCATAACGTTTATCATGGAATATAGATTCAAGGTCAACATAAAAATATCAAAACTTGATTTTTCAGTGAAGTATATGAAATAGGTAATTGGTTAGCTTGTGTTCTTTGCTGCATAGAGAGGTAAAGCCATTTGTTCCTATTATTTGGATTATTTTGGCTGCAGATGGCATTCTAAAATGGCAGAAGAGCCTTAGTGCAAAACCATTTCCAGAGCTATCAATTATATCCGGTTCAGTAGTCATCCTATAAATAAGATGATCTATACAGGTACCAAGTAAAATCAGATGCCTTGTGATGACAAATTCATATTCAACTCGATGTTAAATATAATTCAAGTTTTGAGTTGGACTTCTAGGACTAAACTTTTACCATCAATGATACACTATAATCCTATTTTCGACATAATTACTATTGCCATTATCATGGGTGTATGTAAGAATCTAATGTGCGTATATATAAATATATATTATCCAATATATAAAGACACACACATATGACTTTGCACTGATAAAAAAGAATGGAAAGAAACGACGTTTAACTCGTTAACGAAGCTACAAACTCACATGACTCTAGGTGGTGAGACAGATAGCTCAAATCCTTCACGCCTCATGTTCTCGATTAAGATACCTGATTCAAACAAATCAACAAATTACATGACATATAATTGAGTTTTTATGCTGAAAGAAGAACAAATGAAAGGATCACATGATATCTTTTTTCTTTCCAGAAAGTAACATGTTATCACTTGAGCCATCTCTTTGTTTGAGAAAGTTTAAAATCTGGACAGATAATCTCAAATTTAAAAAACTCACCCAGTTGAAGCTCTCCCCTCCCTTGAACTTCATATGAATCTGACAAAGTGGGGATCACATTTATAGCAAGGTTTGTCTCTGCTTCAGCCATTAGCCGATCACCAATTTTCCCCCCAGTCAACTACAAAGATACATAACAAGTATTACATCCCCTCACATTGATATAGCATTGTGATTACAAAGAAGCAGGAAGAGTGGGTAAACTCAATTTTGGCTGAAGTTTCCCAAGTGCTTGAAGAAATTTTGAAACATGTACGAATTGTTCTGACAACTGCCTATGCATTAAATGCAGGCATAGAGTTGTGTTTGCATGTCAACTGAGATCACATTAACTCTCTTAAGTTTATTGAATATTAATGGAGAGGAGGAAGCAAGATAGGAAACGAGCGCGGGAAAGAGAAGATAGGTTTGACTACAAGAGCACTCTATATAAGTTCAAAGAGTGGAATGTGTAAATATTATTGATTGAGATGCTCACATGTGTGGATTCTGCGGAAATGAAAAAATATAGTGAAAAGTTTGTGAATATATCAATAATATAACAATTGATAGAGGACAGTTGTCACAGGGTAACTCTCAATTGCAACTTTTTTTACAATGAGGTTACCCGTGAAGGCGCTACCTCACCAACCAGTCACTCAAAACTCATAAAGGATCACACACGCGCAAGCAACACACGATGTACAGGGAAAACACTCAAACCTTATATTATTGCTCAAACAATACAAGAAACTCACAAATCCACCCAAGTCTGCCTACAAATTACCTTGGCATTCCCTATCTATACATGTAATATGACAGTTGACACCCCCAAGTACCTAGAATTTACTGGCATACTAACGAATCAATTGTATCGACATGGCAGTTTTTAAGCTACAACTATCAAGTCAGGCTGCATCTGCTAGACAGATGGTGGGCAGTTCTTCCAATTCAACACCTGACTCAGTAACCACCCATAACTGCTCACTCATGATCAGGTCATGTCCCGTAACTGCCCTCAACTACTTCCTATGCTTAGGCCACAGACAACAACCGCCTTCAACCACCTGGTTCCATGCATTGAGTAGACCTGTCCCAGCCAAGTGCTTGCAAATCTACACCCAAGCCTTGCCCACAAATCAATCACGCATGTTGAGCCAAGCCCAAGCCATGCCTTGCGAAGCCATGTGCTAGCATTATGAAAGTCGTGCCTAGGTGAGAGGTAAGCCCAGTCGCCTTGCAAAGTCCAGATGAAGCGAGCTTCAACGAGGTGAACATAAATCGCCCCTGGCTATCACTCATCGCTTAAGCACAAGGCGACACTGGCGAGTGCTTTAGTGAAGTTATTTAAGTTGCTTTCTTTGCCTATTGCGGACTGTTAGATTGATCAATTGAATTAAAATTTTGATGTGCTCATAACAATCAATTGCTCCTTATCTATACTACTGCTATAAAATGTCAACAAAAATGAAAAAAATTGATTGACCATAATAACCTCAATAAAAACAACTAATTCCTGTGATCAATCTTCCTTTTATCTTCTTCAATTAACTATAAATCCTCTCATATCTTTTCATATTCTTAAAGTAGTTACTTATTAATTTGAACTTTTGATTTTCTATTTTTTTCTTCAGTATAACTTATAAAGTTAATGTAATATCCTTATATCTTCTTAAGTTAATTGCATGATCCCTTCATACCCTGTCATGTTCTTAAATTAACTACGATAGATAAGTACATTTGCCCAGAGTTTAACACCATAAGGTGAACAGGTTTGTTTGCAGCAAGCCTTGTCAAATCTTGGATCATAACATGTTATTCTACTCAACTTCTTGATCCAAACCATCATGGCAGTGAGGTAAGTCAAAAACAAAAGATAGTTATACCACTTTGTTTTGCAGCCCATCATTTGGTACAATCCCTATTTTGTGGTTGAAATTCTTCAGTATACTAGAATTTATCATTTTCGGTGATTATTGTGCATATTAAAATTTTTATGTGTGCTCACGTGAAGAACGAACACCAAGAGTATTTTGGCTCTTGTGCATTTTCTATTATCCAAGGATTACAACATCGATTATAGTGAACCAATTTTTATGTGTGTTAATTCGTCGTTGCTGTTCTTCTGCTTTAACTAGCTGCTCAATATGGACAGCTAATGTGCTTTCCCCTTTGTAACATTAGCCAAAATATTGGGTTAACACCAAGGATCAAAATTCATTTCGATGCATTATTTCGGTCACTTAAGAAACGGAAACGTTTCAACGTGTTTCGAAAACGTTTCGCCCCGTTTTGAAAACAAGAATAAACAAAATAAAAAATTTAAAAATTATTTTTTCAAAATATTGATCGAAATATACAAAAATATCTTGAAATACCTTAAAACATTCCAAAATAATTGTGCAAATGTATTGAAATAAAACAAAACATTTTCAAACATTATGGAACATTTCGAAATATTAGAATTTCGATTCTATCACTGATTCGTTTCGGTCTCCTTGGAAACGGAAATATTTCGAATGTGTCGACCGTTTTGAAACAATATTTTGATCATTGGTTAACACTATGACACACATTGTTTTCTTTAGAACTAAAAACAAAATTATAGTTTATATTGGTTCACGTGCAACACACATATACACCAACTAGTCCCTATATACCGTCTAATGGCTAAACCCTAAGTGACTGAAATTTTATGAGAATTAAGGCTCTAGAGACCAGAAGTCAATTCATCCCTACTAAGTGACTGAAATTTGCTTCCAGATTTGTTGTTGTACTTTCTGTCTTCTCACCAGGTTAGTGTGTTTCTTCTTCTCCTCTTTTTCTTCTTCTGTGATGGAGTTTGGTTGTTTTCGCTAGAATTTAAAGATCATCAGTCCAACTGGGACTCGGCGTTTTGTTTTTTAGCTGGAACTCTTTGTTTCTGTTTTTATTTTAAGGAGGACATTAGAAAATACATGGCTAAAAAAAAGATGAGAAAAAGCAAATGGACATGGTTCCTAACTTTGATGAGATGCATAATGACTTCGAAGATGATGGTGATGATATTGTACAGGTCATTGGGCATGGTAAAAGATCCATCACTAATTATAGTCAAGGTTCTACACAAACCAAAAAGGCCAAGGCAAAAAGGGCCTGTGAATGTATTTTTCACCCCTGATCCAAATGTTGTACAAAATCGAAAGGCCAAGGGGAGACAATCGAAGATCGATACCAACGATCCTTACAAAAAGGAAATGAGAAATCAAGCCAGCCCATCATTTGCATGGTGGATGTATAACACTGGACCATGTAATGTTCTGAACTACAAAAGTTTTGTAACAATGTTTGAAGTTATTGGACAGTATGATCCTAGTTTGAAACCACCATTTTACCATAAGATTCGGGTCCCACTGCTCAAAAAAGAAGTAGAGCATACCAAGTCATTGATGAAAGATCACCAAGAAGATTGGCCAAAATATGGATGTTCCATAATGGCTGATGGGTGGCCTGACAAGAGAGGGGGAACCTTGATTAATTTCTTAGTGAATTTTCCAAAAAGGACCATGTTCTTTGAATCCGTTGACGATTCCGCATACTCAAAGGATGGGAAAAAATGTATTAATTGCTTAATAATTTTCTGGAGCATATTGGTGAAGCTAATGTGGTCCAAGTTGTCACGAACAATAGTGCAGGAAATGTGTTACCGTATTAGATATAACTATAATATATATATATAGCAATTGCGTGGACTTGGAGGACAGTTGAGGAATAGCAGTACACGGTTAAAATTATAACCGTCCACCTCTATTAAATATGATGAGGCGATTTACCTAGTTAAAGGAGTTGATTAAGCCCTTAAAAACCAAATTTGGTATAGCTTTTCTTACTTTATCAAGGATCAACCAACAAAAAAGTAGCTAAGGAAAATTTTCACTTCAAAGGAATGGACTACAAACAAATGGACAAAGAAACAACAAGACAAGGACAGCACAAATCAGTTTAATGCCTTCATTTTGTAATAATGTTGTGTATTCACAAGCTTGCTAGCCCTCTTGTTCGTGTTCTTTGATTGGTTGATGGTGAGAAGAAGACTCCCATGGGATACATTTATGAAACTATGGACAGTGCTAAAGAAGTGATTGCAAAAATGAAGAGAAGTACAAAAACATCTTTAAAATCATTGACTGAAGGTGGAAAGTTCAATTGTATCGCCCTTTGCATGTAGCTGCGTATTTTTTGAACCTAGAAGTTTTTTATTAAAATCCAGAGGTTGAGAAAGCTCAAGAAGTCATGAATGACCTATATAAATGTTTACAAAGGTTGGTCCCAAACCCTGAGATACAAAGATCGAATTTTTCAGGAGTTGAGTACTTACATGAAAGGTAAAAACCTCTTTAAGTTGCCCATGGCAATTAGACAAAGAACTACAAGGGCAACAGGTGATCTATATTATCCCACAAGCTTATTTCATTATCATTGCTTAAATATTCACAAACGCTAATTAATTGATATTCACAGCTGATTGGTGGGGGGGGCATACAATTCTGCAACGCCGAATTTGAAAAACTTAAAGAAAAAAGTTCTTAGCCTTACTTGTAGTGCATCTAGTTGTGAGAGGAAATGGAGTGTGTTTGAGCATGTAAGTGTCGTCCTCAAATCTCTTCGATTCCATTTTTTTTTATCTTATCATAAATTGTTGCAAACTCACACAGACTAGTCTCAAAGATTTAGTACTTAACAAATATAAGGGAGCTTGGAGACGCCCATATGATTGACGTGACCCAATTTTTAATCCAATCTCTTTGAAGGATATTGATGATAACAATGAGTGGTTGCTTAGGAGAATGGATAGAGAATCAAATGAAGATAATGAACTCGTGTTTGGTAATGATTCTTTAACTCAGGGTGATGTTGCTCGAGCTTATGGAGTTTGAGAAAGTAATCAACAGGCTAGATCAACACCACCTTCTAGGGTAACACCAAGGGTTATAAGATCGTCATAAGGAAGAGACAATTTCAGATAACACAAAGGAGGACAATACAGAGAGATATGAATTTAAGGATGATGAAGAAGATGATTTGCTTGGTGATGAGGATGATTTTTAAGTCCTCAAGATTGTGAAAGCATTGACTAAATGCTTAGTTGCTTGAATTGTATGTCGTAAAATTTCAAATATAAGGATTAGGGATAATATTCGTGTTTTTTGTTAATTTAAATGTTTATGCTATGGTTGTTGACTTGCCTTTGAAATATTATTAGTATTTGTTTACATTTAAATATTTACGCTTTTTATTGCATTTAAATATTAGTATTTGTGAAGTTAGAACTTGAATATGTAGAAATAATTAAACTAAAATATTTACTTATTTTTTATACTGTTCGCTTCACTTCGATTCACTTCACCTCAATGAAACGCTCACTTCTTGCCTAAGCCTCAGAGACTAGTTTGCTTTACATTTTAAATAACACTACCATGCACCAACATTGCCTCAATTGTTCCTATTATGTGTTGCTATCCTCAGTCTTGTGGTCTTTCTTTACTTCAGGTCCCACAATTTTTTCGGTCCCATCATTTTCTCGCTTTCCCGTTGTCCACCTTGCCTCAACTAAGGCAAGTCCCTTGTTGCATGCCTTCCTAAAGTGACATGAACGGACATCAACTAAGTCGAGGAAGCATAATAACTAGAACCTAAGACATAGTGCTTGAAACATTTGTCGAACACCTTAGCTACTTCACCTTGCTTCAAAGTCATGGAATGTCTTGGTGCAAGGTGCCACAAAGACACTTCTATTTCCGCCTATGTCAATTAGGGTTTGACAAGCCANTTGGTGCAAGGTGCCACAAAGACACTTCTATTTCCGCCTATGTCAATTAGGGTTTGACAAGCCATATTTATTATTTACAGATATGAACAAGTAATTGTTACATGAGAGTATACTAGCTTACATCTCTTTCCTTGTATTCGAGAAGATAAAAGAAAATACATACCAATTCAATATACTTGAATTTTTTTCTCGTAATATATTAGCTAATCATATGTCTCTTAGCTTTTTTTCCAAACACTTTTGTCATTCAATTAATAAAAAATAAGAGACCATTAATGAAATCTCGACACGTGGAAAAAATTGTGAAATCACGAAAGCAAACCAAATGAAATCAAATATAAAACCTGGAAGAAAGCAACATAAATGATGTGCATATGTAAGTGAGAAAAGAACTTGACCTGAGTTCCTCTTCGTTTGCTTTGCTTCTTACTTGAAAAAAAGCAGATGGCTTTCGGTTGAATTCCTTTTCCCTCATTTCATCCCAACATGTAAGTCTAATCATATATGCTTGCAATAGGTAATTGTTACAATACACTTGTCCACGGACCACGACATATATGTATATATTTGTTTCTATGTGTGTATGTGTGTGCATGTGTGCATGTGACAATCCCATCAAGAGAGATATAAGGAAACAACGAGTAGAACAAGGTTGTCCCTGTCATGAATCTGGCATGGAAGAGCACAAGGACTGATATAAATACCATTGATTTTATTCTATGAACAAAAATTACACAACTCAAATAAGCAAAGATTTAACCTTGAAACCCACAATTTTTTCCCCTATGTCTCATATTTAGGTAGTATCAACCCTGACGAGCACTACTTGTGCGTAAAGCAAATTTACGGGCATACCATGGCCATAAATGGCAATTATTTTTTTTAAAATGACAACTCGGGGTTTAAACGCTGACCACCATTGATTCGGTACATACATATACAC
>CAUOFW020006080.1:71241-85252 GCA_963454935.2 Ilex paraguariensis | reverse complement strand
AAATGTCAAGGTCTCACAAGGCCCAACCACGGAGGATGTGAGGCTATAATAACTTTATCAGGCCTTCTATATTTTCAAACCATACATGAAAGAAGAGCAGCAGACTAAACAATCCCACATACGGCGGTCTAGATTTGATTGATTGAGTCATAAAAACTTTCTATTTCAAAAATCAACTTTTAACCACAGATGAAAGAAGAGCAACAGACTAAAAGGTCCCGCATACAACATCCACTACTACTGACTCAGCAACCTTACCGGAACTTTCATCATTCTACTACCAATCACCTGGAAGCAGCTGTAAGTCCGGCCTTTTTATCATCATAGCCAGTGAAAAACCGTAAAATGTAATGCGCGCCACGCAACAGACTCAAAATTCAATTTAGGACCCCTCCATTAGCAGCAAAAAAGAACTAATCCATCTGAATTTTTCTCAAAATATCTCACAATTGACCACATCAGGGCCTTCCTCATCTCAGCATAAAGTTTTCATTTATAGAATTCAGTTGTCAGGATTGGCAAACAAGTAGGATAAACTAAGAATTCCTTATACCAATGAAACTCACATGTCAAGTCACATGAAACACACCTCCACCACGCCACGCCCGCTACCTAGTATTCCACCTTTAGCCATAGACCAATTTTTTGGCTGATTATCACTTTTTTTGGTATAAATTTTTCGGTTCAAGGACATACCAATTTCACTGATATATTTTTTTTTGAAGCACATGTAAGATAAATATCGCCGACAAACAAACTTTCTGGTATGATACCAAAAAATAGGGGAGTGGTACCGAACTCTAATCATTTTTAATCGGCCATCGTCATTTACAACAAATATTCAAGAAAAGTGGGTGAGTTCTCTCTTGCTCTCTCTCTCGATGGAGCAAGAAATTTCACAGAGATCTGTTGCTTTGATCGTGGGTGTCACTGGCATGGTCGGTCTGAGCTTAGCAGAGGCATTAAAGAAGCCAACAGCACTTGGTGGTCCGTGGAAAGTCTATGGCAGCGCACGGCGATCCTTGCCAACCTGGTTCCCGCCGTCAACCATCGACCACTACATAGCCTTTGACGCCACAGACCACACAGACACCATGGAAAAGCTCACTCCTTTTTCCGGAGAAGTCACCCATGTCTTCTGGGTAGCAATCCAAGTTCACGAAAACGAAGAAGCCAACGTTACCATCAACACCGCCATGCTCCAAAACGTCCTCAGTGTTCTCCTCCGATCATCTCCGCCGTCGCCGCTCCGGCATGTCACACTTCAAACAGGTACACAATACTACATGGGTCCAATACACGATCCGATCCTCGGTTTCAAACTCAATCCTCACGAGTCGCCATTTAGAGAAGACTCTCCTCGCCTTCCTCACCCAAACTTTTACTACCCTCTAGAGGACCTTGTGGCATCATACTCTCCGGCCGTTACCTTTTCCATTCACCGTTCGTCTATCATAATCGGAGCTTCTTCACGGAGTTTTTACAATACCCTTCTCACTTTGTGTGTGTACGCAACTATATGTAAGTATGAGGGCTTAGCATTCAGATACCCAGGCACTAAATACACATGGAACCATTTCTGTGATGTGTCCGACGCCGGCGTTCTAGCAGAGCAGCAAATTTGGGCGGCGGTGACGGACGAAGCTAAAAACCAGGCTTTTAATTGCACTAATGGAGATGTATTTACATGGAGGAGCTTATGGAAAATACTGTGCGAGATATTTGATGTTGAGTTTGTGCCGTTTGATGAGAGAGAAAAGTTCGATTGGGTGGAAGAGATGGGGAAGAAAGAAGAAGTGTGGAATAGTATTGTAGAGGAATATGGGTTGTATAAGACCAAATTGAGTGAAATCACTTGTTTTGCAGCTCTTAATACTATATTACATTTTGGGTTTCAACATGTTTGTAGCATGAACAAGAGTCGTGAATTCGGATTTTTTGGGTATGCTGATACGATGAAGAGTATTAAGATATGGATGGAAAGACTTAGAATGATGAAAACCATCCCCTAAATTAAGGAGGGTTTGGGCGGACGGCGATGGGGTGATCATCGGAGTTGTTATTGCTCCCATGACCGGAGTAACCCATTCCTGGAGCTTTTGCGTGGAAACTATGCTACGATGGAGTTTGTAACAGTTATAAAGGATTAAGCCGGAGGAATGTCGGGAAAAGCTCTGGTTAGGTTGGAGTCGCGTGTAATAATTACGCCTTGTGTGCGTGTGATAGACTAAGCGGTCAAAAGCTGCTGCTATCTTTTCTCTACCCTATCCTTAGGCCACGTGGAGGTGTTTAATTTTAATTTGATTTTAAGCTGGTTACTTCTTATCTTATCTTATCTTGTTATGGGCCGTCCACTTTGGAAATTATCCTTANGCGAAGTAATGGACCGGCCATTTCTACGATGTAATGGCAGGTTCTCAGCTCTATACAGAAGAAGTATACTAGTCTATTAGGGTGTGTTTGGATCGCCACGAAAGGATCGGGTTGGATTGGATTTAAATTCGAATCCAATCCAACCCCTAACTAAGTTAAATCCAATTACCACTGTCCAATGCAATACTTGATTTGGATAAAAATAATAGAAACCGTGGGTCCCATGCACATGTCCAACTCAATCTAAATGAAATGACCATTTCACCCTTTGCNGATAAAAATAATAGAAACCGTGGGTCCCATGCACATGTCCAACTCAATCTAAATGAAATGACCATTTCACCCTTTGCAAAAAAAAAATTAATCCAATTCTATATCAAGTTTGGATGGTTAGGCATAGTGGGTAAAATTAATTTTTTGGAAACAATGAATAAAATATTATTAAGTTATACTTTTTTAAAAGAAAAATCTGAAAAACTTTATTCCATAAACAAATCAATTACAATAATCAACTTGAGAAAGGTCCGAGTGTCATTCTCAATAAAATCAATCAATAAAACCTCAATCACTCCACCCAAGCCTGTATAGCTACTACTAAATCATCTACCCCCTCTCAAACGAGCTGAACAGACAAAGGCCAAATCTCCTAAAGCAGCTGCAACAAAAAATAGATTGGCTAGATAAGTAGTAGCAGAACAGACTGCTGAAATGCCAAATTTCAACCATTATCATCAAAGACCACCACTCTCCTGGTTCTTAACACAGGCAACTTCCTTAAATCTTGCATCAAAACCATCTTCACAGCACTATGAAGCTTCACAGAATCAGAAAAATCCACAGAAACCCTATCCTGCACAGCCTGATTAGCCAATCTGTCAGCAACATTGTTTGCTTATTTGTGCATATGCTCCATTTGAAAACTCCACTTGACTCAACAAGGCTCTAATTTGCTTTAAAAAATCAGAAAAGGCAAAGCACAACCACACCTACCAAAGACAAAATTCACTAATACTAAAGAATCAGACTCAATTAGTATATTATCAACAGTGTAAAAAAAATTGTAATATTTTAGTAATGTTTGATCCATTGGTTTAAAAACAAAAAATCAAAGAAAGTTTATTTTTTGTATTAATGTTACACCACAACACTATATGACAATAATACTCAATATTATCGTGTTATGTTTCAAACCAAACAACACATTGTGATTGTCACATATCATATTTACAAACCATGAATACAATAGAATATTATACAATTATCGAAATAACGTAATTATATAGATTTAGTTGTGTTGCCGCATACATACCACCACTAACCAAAAAAAAAATCAACAGAAATTAACTTGCAAAAAAATTCAATAGAAATTACAGCTTCCAACACCTCGCCATAAGTACTAAAATACTCCTTGAGGTGTTCTTCATTAGTGTCCCATAAGATCATCAATCCAAATTCCTACTATAACAAATCACCACTACCCAATTTGAAACAAAAGCCAAACTTGTTCTTAAACAAACAAAACGTCCATTTCAACAAGAATTAAATAATCAATAGTTGATCCAAAATATAAAACACAACTCCAAGCAAAACTAATGAACTAACAAAGTTCGATCATATATGAGTCATCACCATCCAAATGCATAAAAGGAATTTTGGATAAGAAAATAATCAAACAATAAGAACTATATTACTTGAAGAACTAGAAGATAGACACAAGATAGTATCTCTGATAAGAATTGATATTATCGGGTTCAATACGAGAACTCCCGATCATTTGACGATCAATCCAATAAAGAAATCAATCAAAAAACTTGTTATGATTATAATATAGTCTCCAAATTGTCAATAAAAAAATAAAATTCAATACCCAAAAAAATGAAGTAAATTAACCCCACCACAAATCAATAGATGGTTAGGGGGGATTTGGGTTTGGGGTTTTTGTGTGTGCGTATTTAATAGAGATAGAGGAGACAGATGTGAGGGGAAGAATAGTTGACATAGAGAGAGAGAGAGAGGGGTTTGCTGGTGTTGGAGGTGGCGCAGGTGATGCCTGTGGTGCCATTCGCGGTGGCGGTGGCGGTGGCGGTGGCGTTGCAATGGAGGGGTAGATAGAAAAGGGGTGGGGGGCGCTGGTGGTGCTTGGTTACTGTTGCTGGTGGTGCTTGGTCGCTGGTGGAGGTGTTGTTGGAGAAAGGAAAGTAATGAGAGACAGTAAAGGGAGAAAGAGAGCCAAGAGAGAGCAGATGACACTGATGGTTGTGGTGTCGTTCGTGGTGGCATTGCAGTGGAGAGGCAGATAAAAAAGGGGGTGGGGGGCGCTGGTGGTGCTTGGTTGGGGGTGGAGGTGTTGTCTGTGTAGCGAGGAAGAGATGAAAGTGATGAGACAGTAAAACCAATCCTGCTAGGAGCTTGTTAATCCCAAACTTTTCGTGGGGTTCAATAGTCTGGCTTGGAGGGGATATTGGGGTCAAAAACTACGGCTGAGTATTTCAATCCATAACGAAAATCCTACCCAATTTTACATATCCAAAGCAAGGATAAATGGGTTTCATGGACAATTTTAACCCAATCCCCCCTTAATCCTGCAAAACAAACACCCCCTTAGTGTTCACTCTACCCAAATATGCTCTTCCGTCTTCCTACCCGATACTTTGCGGAAGAATTTTTCTTCGCCTACCTTATCCGATAGGTATAGTATTACTACTCGACTTCCTACTCGATTAATCAGGTAAGAAGTCGGGTAAAAAATCGGGTAAACATTTTATAATAATTAATTTTTAGATCATTTTAACAATTTAACAAAAAAATAAATCAATTAACACTAAAATCTAAAACAACTACAACAAGAATTATAATAAAACACAAGAAAGTATAAACATTAATTCACTATAATTGTTACACAAACAATTAATTTAAGTTTAAACTTTAAACCATATGAAATATATTAAAATCATAATTGTTTCGCCAATGGTTAGTGTTTTTTTAGTTTATATATATATATATATATATTAAAAAATTATTGCAGGTAGGGTAGGGTAGGAATGCGGAAATTGATGACTATTCTGTATTCCTACCCGAAAATTGTTAGAAGACCAAAAATTCTTCCGCATTCCTACCTGATATTTGCCGCTAACCGTTCAGTAGGGTAGGGTATGAACTTGCAGCCATTCGAAAATTTGAACACCCCTACTTACAAATATGACAGGGTTTGGGCTTTACAGGGATTTTGGCTGCCAAATTGCCCAAAATTTATTTATTTTTTTTTCTGAAATATTTTTAACGATTTTTAAGAAGAAAAAAGGCGAATCATATCTTCTATTCTAAAAATTTTAAACACTAAAAAATTAAATTTCTCATATTATATCCTCAATATAATTAAAATTTACAATTCGATCATGCCATTAGCTTTCATCGCCCTTACATTAACATCAATAGGGTAGTTTTTGTCAGAATGAGTAACAGAAGCTAATAGTAGAGTCACACTACAATAACTTCAATATATTTAGGGTAAAATGCGATAAATTTAATCAATTTTTCAAAGTACAATTCTCCAAAAAAAATGGATTTTTATCTACCATATTTTAAACTTGCATCATATATAATTTAATTTTGAAAATTTTATTTTCATCCTTTAAAATTGAAGTGTGATCTAGATCCCCTCCAATACACCTTCTTTTTAATTCCCTTTACTTGTACTAGCAATACGTCACGTGCGTTGCACGTAAAATTTTTGTTAAAATATTTAACTAACACATAAAAAAATTTAATTATGCAACTAAATTATATATTATCTCATTTATCATCCTTAAATTATTTGTATTCTTTTATAACTATCAACATTAAGTGGAATCATTTTAAGTGATTATTTCATTCAATCTACCAAGTAGTAAGTGATGATGCACAAATTGGCTTTTGTGCAAAATCAACAATCAAGTGTTGAATGGGTGAAGTTAATGAGCAATAAATAAAACAATCAATAATAAAGCTGTAAATAAGGAGCCAACATAAAGAATTATAGTGGTTCGGTCTGGGTGACCTACTCCACTCTCGGGAACGGCAGCAATGGCCTAGGTCTTTTTATTAATGAATTAAGTCGTCAGAGAGTATTCTTCAGAGGTATTACAATGCCTTTGCGAGAGAGAGAGTAATGGGTGTGGGATGGTGTAGTGTGTGTAGGAATTTTCAGACTATGAGAGTATGTCCTCTACATGTAAAGGACTTACATTTTATAAGCACACCAAGACGGTGAGGCAGTGACGTGAGGAAGGAGGTCTCTTTCTTTTCCTCGTACACCTATTCACTCGGAGAGGGATATTGGATTGATCTTGATCTTGAACTTGACTCTAAATTTGGACTTGGAGTGGTGTGGGCTTGGACTTGCATCAGAGTGGAGAAGAGGGACAGGGAGGCAAGCCATGGGCGTTGGCCTTTGGCTTGGACTTCACTTGACTCTTTCTTAACTTGTGAGTAGGTCTAATTCCTTTTAGACTTCGGTAATTGGAACTCTTTTTGATGGGTTGACCCAGCTTCGATTTGGACTTTCTCGATTTATTTTTATTGGGCCTGACCTAGTCAATTTTGGGCTCATCAATAAGGGTTATAGAATTTTATTTTCTCAATTCTTTTTTTTTTGTCTCAATAATTTTTTATCAAATTATTTTGATTGTGAATAAAGATATATTAATTTTTTGGGCATTGAAGATGATATTTATATCAATGAAATTGTCAACGTACCACCACCACCCAACCGCACCACCACCCCCGAAATCCACCACCACCACCCTTGAAACCCACCACCTAAGACCCCCCGCAAAACCCACCACCCCACCCCCAAAAATCTACCACCACTCCCCAAAACCTACCACCAAACCCCCTGCAAAACCCAAGCAAGAAAAATCAAGAAGGACGAGAAAGAAAGAGAGAGGCGAGAGACGAATCTGGGAAAGAAAAAAAAAGAAAGGAAAGAGGGAAGGAAATTTTTTATACTCAAGCAAGAAATCCATTTTTTGTTGTTAAGGAGGATCGAATCTAGAATCTCATTAAATCCCATTTTGAAGCCGCGTTTTTTTTTTTTTTTTGGATGTTTTCAAAAACATAATTTTGGATATTTTCATATTTTGGCCTTATTTTCAAAACAAGGTAGTAAAGAAAATAACAAAAAAATTCACCAAACATTTTTTTTTTATTTTTTATTTTTGCCATAAAATAAAAAAAAACAAGAAGTTATCAAACGACACCTAAATTAAATAATAAATTTGATGTCGAATAATTAATCCGTATTTTAATTATTATTTTATTATATAAGTCTTTGAGTACTTTTTTTTAGTACTTAATCTGTCATTTGTTTTAGGCATTTGCACAACTAATTATATCATAGAATTATTAATTTTTATTTTGTTAAATAGATTGATTAGATCATTTGTAATATTATTATATTATTGCATACTAAAAAATAAAATATAACTTATTTAACTATGAAATTCAATTTGGTAACTACATGTGTATAATAATTTAACTTGTACAAGACTTTACTTATTCATATAGATATAGAAGATTGTATGGACTGTACTACTAATAAATAAGTTCAAAAGAATTTAGAAGTCTTATAAAAGAATTCAAAACAAGTTGAAAGTTAAATAAGAGTAAAAAAAATAAAAATTAGATGAAAATATATAGGTGGTTATAATTGACTTTATTATAATAATTAGAATAAAATAGAAAATTAAAAAAATTTCGCAGATAGATTGATTAGATCATTTATAATATTATTGTATAGTAAAAAATAAAATATAAAATATTTGACTGTGAAATTCAATTTGGTAACTATATATGTATAATAATTTAATATGTACAAGACTTTACTTATTCATATAGATATAGAAGATTGTATGTACTGTACTACTAATAAATGAGTTCAAAAGAATTTTGAAGTTTTTATAAAANGGTAACTATATATGTATAATAATTTAATATGTACAAGACTTTACTTATTCATATAGAATTTTGAAGTTTTTATAAAGGAGTTAAAAAAAAGTTGAAAGTCAAATAAGGGTAAAAAATAAAATTATATGAAACTATATAGATGGTTATAATTGATTTTATTATAATAATTAGAGATAAAATATAAAATTAAAAGTTTTTCCTAGATGCTGACATTTATAAGTAGTATAAATATAGATTATTGTATCAATGGAGGTCTCGACGTATATTAATATTGGGGTTTTAGGGAAAAGAATAATATTTGTCTTTATAAATCATGTTAATCGTAATATGGCCATCAAAAGTTTTGCTAAGATAAAGAGATTTACATTATATGTTAGAAATTAGTTTGTTATTTAAATGTAAATGGATATAATGATAATTTGTATATTTAAATACAAATGACATGTTAAACTTTATAATTTTTATAAGGGTAAAATAGTAAATCAAAAAATTTTCATGTTAAAGTACTTTTATTAGTAGTATAGATATAGCTAGATATAAATATAAATAGATATAGATATAAATATGAGATGGGTGACCCATGAAATGTTTTTCAAGTTACGATTTGATTTTATCAAACAAAATAATTAACCCCGACTAATCATACCACAATTAAAAGGTTTATTGGAATTTAATTCATAATAAACGTTTATCCATAGAATTCGGATGGGATGGGGCTATTACCACCCTATTAAACTACTTATTGCAAAACTATTAAATTTATCCCTTCAATACCTAGTGAGTGTCTGAGTCCACCCCATTTTTTATCCATCCTATCAATAACTAAACCCTCAACCACCAAAACAGGTCTTCATCATAAATTATTCTATGTTAAAAGTATCTCTTCCATTCCGTATCAAAAAACCTTGGTTGAAAATTAAAGGATTAGAGTAGCCTATAAAATCAAGGCAGGTGCCACATCAAAACAAGGCAAATGGCATATAGGGTCACAAGATGATATGACTAGGGGGTTCCCTGCAAGATCTCGCGGTTGGCAGGGGGCACAGCACCGCGGAAGGTGTTGAGCATAAAGGAAAACATCAACCACTGTAGAATGTGTCAGGAACCGAGGAGGGAGGGACACTTCCCTATTACAATCAAAACGACAAAATGGATCCTTGCCCAAAAGGGCAAGAGTGCCCCGCAAGCATGTCGTCACATAAAATGGTTAATGGATCTTCATTCGAGAGATGAGAGTGGCACCGCGAGTATACTATCGTGAAAAATAATAAATAGATCCTTATCCAAAAGGGCAAAAGTGGGCCACGAGCATATCACCCGTAGAAATGGTAAACGGATTCTTGTCTGAGAGACAAGGGTGGTCTGTGAGCATATATACTGTGGGAATGGTAAACGTATCCTCATCCAAGAGACGAGAGTAACACTACGAGTACAGTACATGGATTTGTGTCCAAAAGGACAAGAGTGGTATCACAAGCATTTGGGGACAAATGGTGTGACCTGGTCAGTCCGCATTCCCTGCCCCATAAATGGTAAATGGACATAGCTGAGATCCCACGAATAGTGGATTGTATATCCCTAGCAAACGGTATATTGGTGCTCGAATGACCCAAGAGGAGAGGTCCNCCCCATAAATGGTAAATGGACATAGCTGAGATCCCACGAATAGTGGATTGTATATCCTTAGCAAACGGTATATTGGTGCTCAAATGACCCAAGAGGAGAGGTCTCATCTTAAGATAAGGAAATGTGACCCTTTTTAAAGGAGAATTAAGCAATGGACGGACAACACATGATTGTCAACCTTGGCCTTGGGAAAGGCTTCAAAGGTTTAGTCTGCTTGAGCAAGGGCTTGTTTGGATGAATTTTGGGGAGGAGGTTGGATTGCCTTCTCCAAACCCAAACCCTTCTTTGGAAAGATGAAATTCAACATTCAATTTGGTTCATACCAATGTTTGGTATGCAACACATACATATGTAGGACCCACAGATATATCATAATTATTAACAAATATTTATCTTATAAATAACTATTTTACCCTTGATCAATCTAATTCGTACTCATGTTAAGGGGTACAATTTTCTTTTAGATTCTTAATCCCCTACCCATCTTCTCAAACCCATCTCCTCCTTAGGTTTGACGAAACTCATGATTATGAGTTTAATCTTTAGACCATGTTTGAAAATCTGAGACTGAATTTTTCATATAAACATGGGATTTGGGAGAGCTTTGGACTATTTTCTCCAAACTCATCTTGCCAAACCCCTCCATATCCCCTTACCAAATAGCCTCCAATGTATGACTCACTGTTTACTATTCACGGGTGGTGGTGGGCAACAATGATGGTGATGGTGGTGGGCGATCATGGTGGTGGAATGATAATGTCAGTAATAATAAATATAAGAATGAGATGATGGTGGTAGAGGTGGGCGACGATAATAGCAATCGGTGGTGATAGGAGGTGGCGATGGTGGTTTTGGTGGTGGTTGTGACAGAAGTGGTGGCGACGGTGACGGCGGCCAGGGGGTAGTGGGGTGGTGGCAGCGTGGCGGCAACGTTGGTGGGGCGGTAGGGGTGGTGGTGGTGGTAGGGTGACGGTGACGGTGATTGTATGGTGAAGTATTTTGTAGATATGTGATTTTAAAGAAATAAAAGTTATTTTTTTTTTGTATACTTACTTATTTAAGTGATAAAATTAGTTTTGATTTATTTGAAAGTAATTAAAATAAGTTGTCCAAAACATTATTATTACTATTATTTTTTAATGAGAAGTCATAAGTTGTAGAACCATTTTTGAAAAGTCACACTAAGCATTTCCTTTGGGGGACTATTTTTCCTAATAAATTTGGGGAGTTAATATTAGTCATCGGATTAATTTTAAAGTAAAATTTAAAACGATTTCAACCACGAAAAGTAAAAAATATTTTTTATGTTTTCAATTTTTGTACTTTATTATATAGATAAGACATTGGCCAAAATGATCAATTTTCCAATTTTGTAGAGAAAGATAGCTTTCTGATCTATTTTTATGAATATTTTGTATTCATCTCCAATTCATTTATGTGCCAAATAAATCCTGTCGATTTTAATTGAAAAATATAGGGTTCTTTTGAAAATCTGATTCAATTAGGAGCAATGGTTAATCTAATCTAACTAGGAAACTAGAGTTTTTTTGGTGATATACATACATATAAATATACGCATACAGATACTAAGTTGTTTATGGTCATTCTTTCGCTTTCGTTTCAAAAAAGTCTTTGTTATCAACCTATCATTATAGTTTACCGTGGACTTCAACCAATTCTATTTACTCATTTACAGGGTGGAGCCAAAAATTTTTTTTAGGATAAGCTCATTAGTACGTTTAAATTTTTTTTAATTGACCGTAGAAGTTTATAAATTTAAATTTATTGAAATTATATTTAATACTTAAAAGTTTAGTAAACATAGAAGATTAAAAATTGATATGCATAACATGAACGAAAAAAAAATAGTAATTAAAACTTCTTATCAAGAATGAGTCTAATTATTGTCACTTATAATTGACCATGATATGTTTTTATTATTGAAAGAGTTACAAATCAATTATATCAATAATATTTTTTTATATATAAAATCGTGAAAACAATCTTTCATTTATGATACTATAGTTTATTACATAATGACACAAATTTTTATACAATAACGAAATAATCCTATAATTTTAAAAAAATTCAAAATAACGTCAATATGTTCAAAATATATTCAGATATGTCTAAAACGTGTCTAAAAGTTAACAATAATATTAGTTGCACCTAATTTGAGACTTAATTTGTGGAGACCCAATGGTTTGTAACCAATGTTATCAGA
Source organism: Ilex paraguariensis (assembly GCA_963454935.2). Taxonomy (NCBI): domain Eukaryota; kingdom Viridiplantae; phylum Streptophyta; class Magnoliopsida; order Aquifoliales; family Aquifoliaceae; genus Ilex; species Ilex paraguariensis. Next base: position 73,086 of record CAUOFW020006080.1, on the reverse strand, counting down.
ACCGGACTGGTCATCGAACCGGCAAGGGGACCGAGTCAATAGTTCACTAGTTCAACCGTTAGGTCAACTGGTCGGACCGGTCATATAATAAAAATATATATATAATAATTATAAAACTTAATAATTTAGCTAAAAAATATAAAATATGTATAAAATACATAAAATTTGCCATAAAATTAATGAAATTAAGTAACAAAGTGGGGGTTATTGTATTTTAAAGCAAAGTAAAGAGGTTCAAGTAAATTATAAAGAAAAAGAAAGGGTNGCAAAGTAAAGAGGTTCAAGTAAATTATAAAGAAAAAGAAAGGGTGTCATTTATAATTTATCCAATAATAAGGTTAAAAAAATCAGCTATTTACTGATTTAGGGCAAAAAAATTTATTAATGTAATTTAANTGTCATTTATAATTTATCCAAGAATAAGGTTAAAAAAAATTAGTTATTTACTGATTTAGGGCAAAAAAATTTATTTATGTAATTTAATTTTTAAATAGGCATTAAACTGTTCGATTTTTATAAAATCGGCGGTTCACGATTTTTATTAAAAATCGGCCAATTTTTTGGTTTTTAGTCGGTTTGCTTCCTTAGGCGGTTCAACTAAGGAACCGAACCAGTTAGCGTCCTGGTTCACGGTTGAACCGGTCCGACCAGCCGGTTCTGATAACACTGATCCAAATGCATATTATTTTTTGGATGAGTGGGTCCTATCAATTTTTTATAATGGAGCTTACTTATCTCACACTCATCTAAGAGATGACATACATTTAGATTACAATTTTTTTTAATTTTATTTGAGTTTTGTAGTATTTAATAATCTTATCAATTTATAATCGTTCGTGTTGAATTTGTGTCAAGTTCGTGTTAACGGATAGGAGTCGACAACATAACAACAAATATCTGTGAAATGGTGCCCAAATGAATATATAAATCTAATTATTTCGTGTGCAATCTGTGAAATTGAATTTTTAATTAATTCATTTTCAGACAGAGTTCAGCTTAAAGTGCTTTATCGGTAGAGTTCAGTAGGCACCACAACATGGGGTACTATGGGTTTGGAATGATCATGAGTTCGTGAAGGAAGAGGTGAGGGTTTTTGATTCAAATAGTTTCAATGGGATCGTTTACTCGAATGGCTGACACCTCATACCGTAGGCTAGCAATTTCCCCAACTGGTTGGGTCATTGCTATCTTCTTCTTGGATTCTATTTGAAGAAATTCGTCAAAGATTGATACTACCCATACATTTGTTCGTTCACATTACTGTGTAAAAGTGTCAAAACGAAGTCAATATTGCTTACGACAATGAACTGTGTGGCTATTATGGACCTTAGATAAATGAGAACGCTATTGTGCACCTTAGATAGAGGGAAATGTAATGCTCATCAGAAGGTAAATGGCTATATATATATACACCTTTGAGGCAGCATAGGTGGCTGTGACTGGGCAAAGTGGGTGGTCTGTTAGTTACAGAGCTGTTCTCCAAGACTTCTTGTCTGATAGTTTCTTTTATATTTGTTTTAATAGTCTCTTTTATATTTGTTTTAGGACTTCGTTAGATCTATGGACAAAAGAAAAAAAAGACAGACGTCTTCATGTGAATAAAACATAAATCCTCAAACACTGCCAGATAGAGAGATGGATTTCTTGAGTTCTGTACTATGTCTTCTGCTTACTATGATCATCTCTCTCTCTCCTCTCAGTTGTGAGAGGAAGGAAATCAAGTCCTGGAAAACTTCCACCAGGACCTGTCCGTTTCTGGTCATCGGAAATTGAAAGAACTTGGTAACAAGCCGATAAGTCTTTGGCAGAGCTTGCCAAGACATATGGCCCCATTATGACTCTAAA
>CAUOFW020006080.1:24972-71223 GCA_963454935.2 Ilex paraguariensis | reverse complement strand
TTTTTTTTTTTTTTTTCAGCTCCTGAGTTAAAACAAGTTAAAAAAATGTGACGGTTAAGATCGTTTAGATTTAACTATTTGTATTATTACTTATATCTTGATCTTTAAATTACAGTAACTCTTTCTATTTATATATAACTATTTAATTACAATAAATATTTTAATTATGATAAACATTTTAATCACATATGAAAAAAAAGAGTAATATTATAAAATTCAAATGAAATTTAAAAAGTTGCAATCCAAATCAATGTTATCAGAATCGAACCGGTCATCGAATCGGCAAGGGGGCCGGGTCAATGGTTCACTGATTCAATTGTTGGGTCAACTGGTCGGATCGGTTATATAATAAAAAAATAAAAATATATATATAATAATTATAAAACTTAATAATTTAGCTAAAAAATATAAAATATGTATAAAATACATAAAATTTGCCATAAAATTAATGAAATTAAGTAACAAAGTGGGGGTTATTGTATTTTAAAGCAAAGTAAAGAGGTTCAAGTAAATTATAAAGAAAAAGAAAGGGTGTCATTTATAATTTATCCAAGAATAAGGTTAAAAAAAATTAGTTATTTACTGATTTAGGGCAAAAAAATTTATTTATGTAATTTAATTTTTAAATAGGCATTAAACTGTTCGATTTTTATAAAATCGGCGGTTCACGATTTTTATTAAAAATCGGCCAATTTTTTGGTTTTTAGTCGGTTTGCTTCCTTAGGCGGTTCAACTAAGGAACCGAACCAGTTAGCGTCCTGGTTCACGGTTGAACCGGTCCGACCAGCCGGTTCTGATAACACTGATCCAAATGCATATTATTTTTTGGATGAGTGGGTCCTATCAATTTTTTATAATGGAGCTTACTTATCTCACACTCATCTAAGAGATGACATACATTTAGATTACAATTTTTTTTAATTTTATTTGAGTTTTGTAGTATTTAATAATCTTATCAATTTATAATCGTTCGTGTTGAATTTGTGTCAAGTTCGTGTTAACGGATAGGAGTCGACAACATAACAACAAATATCTGTGAAATGGTGCCCAAATGAATATATAAATCTAATTATTTCGTGTGCAATCTGTGAAATTGAATTTTTAATTAATTCATTTTCAGACAGAGTTCAGCTTAAAGTGCTTTATCGGTAGAGTTCAGTAGGCACCACAACATGGGGTACTATGGGTTTGGAATGATCATGAGTTCGTGAAGGAAGAGGTGAGGGTTTTTGATTCAAATAGTTTCAATGGGATCGTTTACTCGAATGGCTGACACCTCATACCGTAGGCTAGCAATTTCCCCAACTGGTTGGGTCATTGCTATCTTCTTCTTGGATTCTATTTGAAGAAATTCGTCAAAGATTGATACTACCCATACATTTGTTCGTTCACATTACTGTGTAAAAGTGTCAAAACGAAGTCAATATTGCTTACGACAATGAACTGTGTGGCTATTATGGACCTTAGATAAATGAGAACGCTATTGTGCACCTTAGATAGAGGGAAATGTAATGCTCATCAGAAGGTAAATGGCTATATATATATACACCTTTGAGGCAGCATAGGTGGCTGTGACTGGGCAAAGTGGGTGGTCTGTTAGTTACAGAGCTGTTCTCCAAGACTTCTTGTCTGATAGTTTCTTTTATATTTGTTTTAATAGTCTCTTTTATATTTGTTTTAGGACTTCGTTAGATCTATGGACATAAGAAAAAAAAGACAGACGTCTTCATGTGAATAAAACATAAATCTTCAAACACTGCCAGATAGATAGATGGATTTCTTGAGTTCTGTGCTATGTCTTCTGCTTACTATGATCATCTCTCTCTCTCCTCTCAATTGTGAGAGGAAGGAAATCAAGTCCTGGAAAACTTCCACCAGGACCTGTCCGTTTCTGGTCATCGGAAATTGAAAGAACTTGGTAACAAGCCGATAAGTCTTTGGCAGAGCTTGCCAAGACATATGGCCCCATTATGACTCTAAATTTGGCTGCATAATCACTGTAGTCATATCGTCTGAAACAGTGGCCAAAGAAGTCCTCCAAAAGCATGACCTTCTCTTCTCAACTCGAGCTGTCCCTGATTCGATCCACGCAAAACAACACAACGAAGTATCAATGGTTTGTATACAGCTTCAACTCTGGCGAAACTAGTGAAAGATTTGCAATTCCCATATATTGCAAATCATTGATACTTCATTGTGTTGAGAAGGAAAGCGTCATGCTTTTGGAGGCTGTCCGACGCCTAAAAGTACAAGAACTCCTTGCCTACGTTCATGAGAGCTGCCAAGCTGGTGTTGCAGTCCATATTGTCCAAGCAGCCTCTAGAACTACCCTCAACCCATTATTGACAACAATTTTTCCATTGATTGGGCCGACACCAATTCAGGTACTGCACGAGAGTTTAAGGAGGTGGTGAGGAGTAACATGGAAGTGGATGGAAAATCCAAGTTGGTGGATTACGTTCCTGTGCTAAAATGGATTGACCTGCAAGGTATAAGGCTTCGCATGACTGGATTCTTCGGGAAGGTGATAAGCGTCTTTGATAGTGGATCAAAACACATTGCTATCAAGGAAAAATCTTGTTTTTCTTCTAACAGAAGATGTACTGGATATTCTTCTCGCCAAAGAGGACAGTTAGCATTTGATACTGGTTAGTACCACATCTTATATCTCTTTCATTTCCCCTTTAGCGGCATGCTAATCTTTTTTTTGTTCTTCTGCAATTTGCAATGACCAATTTGCTTCTTTATGATAATTACCATCTATTAAGAAATATAGGGTTAGGGTTATTTTATTTATTAAGGGTAGAATAGTCTTTTACTTTTTCTACCTTGTTTAGCTTATATATAATCTCTTTGTATTTAGGTTAAATGATTCCCTTGTATTCAATTAAATTATGTAGTATTAATAAAACTCTAGTCTCCTCTCTTTCTTATCTCTTGTATGTCTTTAGATCGTTTAACACCATCATCTCAAACAAACTCTTTCTCGAGCTCCTTGTCTTGTGAAAGTTTTATCTTCTTGAGGTCGAGGGTTCAAGTCCCCTTCCTCCCCTCCCCCTCTCCCAAAAAAAAAAAATGGCGCAGGATTCATGATTCTCTTGTTTGTGTTGTTTCAGGAATTCATGTTTACATTTTCAAACGGAATACCTGATTAAAGGCATATCTATAGTAGTTAAATTACCAGGGAACCAAACACCTTATATGATTCGACTTCTGTCTTCTTTATGTATTTTTCAGAATATGTGACCATTCATATATCCATAATAGTATATTTCTATGCACATGCACGTTTATTACATACTACATGCATAAGTGGGAGTGAAGGACATGTAACGCTAATTTTCTGTGCCTGTTTTGTATGCTCTCTGTTCTGCTTACAATGACACAAACCGGACATTTTGTCACAGGGCCTATTCGTAGCAGGAAGTGAGACAACTTCAAGCACATTGGAGTGGACACTGGCAGAGCCACTTTGCAACCCTATGATTCTTTTGAAAGCTCGAGAAAAATAGAGCTAACCATTGGCATAGACATGTCAGTGGAAGAAGCAAACATTACCCGGATGTCTTGTTTACAAGCAGTTGTGTTAAGAAACCTTCCAGTTGCACCCACAAATTCCTCACTCCCTGGCAAAGCTGCAGCAGATGTGGAGCTCTTTTGCTTTATAGTCCCAAAGGGTGCACAAACGTTATAAATGCATGGGAAATAGGGTGAGATCCAAGTGCATGGATGAACCCCAATTCATTCATTCCTGAGAGGTTCTTGGGGTTGGAGATTGATGTCAAGGGACAAACATGTTGGACTGATTCCCTTCGGTGCAGGAAGGCAAATCTGGCCAGGTCTGCCCTTGGCCCTCCAGATGTTGGCTTCACTCCGGATGTTGCACTTGATGGTTGGCTTCGCTCGTTCACTCCATTACTTGGAAGCTTGAAGATGGATTCGCTGCAGAGGATATGGACATGGAATACAAGTTTGGGCTTATCTGCGGAAGGCTCACAACCTACGTGCTATCCCAATGCAAGCGTAAATGCTTAGTTTAAGAATAATCAAAAAATTGCCTTCTGAAAAGAAAAAAAAGGCCTTGGCTTGTACTATGTGATATCTCATGCAATGGAATCTAAATTTTGTACAAGATCTGTCATCTTTTGCTAGTTCAAGGTCTATGGTAAGTTTCTTCAAGCACACACATTGATTCACAAGGTGAAAGTTATCAGAGGTGAAAGGAAGAAAGCTATGGGATGAACAAAATTTTATGATCTACTATAGATGGATGTAAATGGTTATAAGTGTGTTGACATTTGGGCTGCCTGTCTGGTTTCGTCACTCAGGTATTCTTGTGTTTATTGGTTTTGTGACTTATTGGACATGTTCTCCCATCATTAACTTCCCGCAAGCATGCCATGAGTAAGGGTGTGGTTGCTTGTCAACTTTTGCAGGACTTCTAAAGTTGACTTAAAGAGACACAAAGTTTTTTAGGAGGGTGGAGATGAAATTGATGAAAAAAAGTTACTGTTACTTTAATTTTTATTGTATGTTACTTTCCAATGTTATTGTTTTAGGTCACTCTCCAATTATGTTCATCTCCAGATTTCTGGGTTAATTATTTTAAAATTATTTTTGAAATATTATTATTCAATTTTACTGAACAATTTCTATATATTGCTGTTGAAAATGAACATTGAAATTTTCAATGTCACTATTATATGTTACAATTGAATGTCACTATTTTATATCACTACCTAATTATGTTTATAACGTTATACTCTTATATGTTATTGTCCATTTCTATGTATTGATGTTAAAATTGAACATTGAAATTTTTTTATGTCGTTATCGAATGTTATTATCAAATATTATTGTTTGATGTTACTGTTCAATCATGTCAAACATGTATATTATGAGAGAGAGAGAGAGAGAGAAATAGTCATAATTTAGAAAAAAAATCTAAAATTAAAGAAATTAAATTTTGATTCAGTCTTAAATTTGGTCACATTTGTATGTGTGTATCTATGTGTATATATATATCTACATAATAAAACAGATAACAACTTGAATTTTTATCTTTTACATATTTTTTCCTCTAAAAATATCACGTCACTCATTTCTATTACATGTTTAATCATTTCTATATTTTCTCCCTAAAAACATCACATCATTCATTTTTATTATATGTTTAATAATTTAATATTTGATTAATTTATAGTTAATATAAATTTTATTTCAAACATTATCCATATACGATGGTATACACATGTTGAAAAAATTTAATATAGTAGGATTGATTTTTTGAACGTTCAAATTTTATATTTTTATCGTGCCTTCAAACACGATATATATATATAAACAAAGAGTTTTAATATGAAAAAAATCTAAAAATTAAGAATTTTAGTTTTCAAATCTATTTTAATTAGGAGTAAGTGCTGATTTAGGGATAATTTAATGTGAATTGTCCTTTTAACTCCTAAACCTTTTTTTGAATGGAATTAAATCCCAATAAACCTCTAAAAGGGAAATGGGCTCCAAATTTCCCTTATAGAAGGGCCTCTGTTTTGGTTGGACCAAAACCTCTTTTAGTGGCGTTATGTTTGGGCCGACCTTCCTTCACGATCATCGATCCATCCGGCGAGCGTTAGCGTCGACGTAACACGTGAATCTCAACGTGTAATCTTATACGGAACTTGACACACCTCATACATATACGATCATTGAAGTCCGAAAATCGATTGACGGTCTTCTCCTGTGCCGGAGCACCACAATTTCCGGCTTCGATCACGTACCGGTGAGCCATCAAATACCTTATATATGTATATATGTTTATGTTTTTATATCATTTAGAATACAATTAATTAACAGCTAATTTGTGGATGATTAGATTTTATTTGTTGGTTGGAGGTCTTAAATATTTGAATTTTAATCTTTAATAAACTTGAAGATTTTTTTTTTGTTTTTATAAGATTTTCCATTGCGGCAGGGTTTTTTTTTTTTTTTTTTTTAATCTGAGAGATTTGGTGGCAATCTGTTGTAAAATATAAGGGGGAATTTTAGATCTTGTAAATTAATGTTTTTGTTGATTTTGTAATTGCCACTTCGTTTGGAACTGTGGAATACTGGCCTTGTAAATGCAATTTAGGGGAAATTTAGTTCAAATTAAGCTGGTAGTCAACCAAATTTATAGGGCAGATCCAAATAGATGGGACAAGGCTTTGTGAATTTTTCCTTGATTCCTGTCCCAGGGCGTCAATTTTAAGTTGCTAAACACAGCATTGTTGCAAATCAACTATTTTTATTTATTCCAATCCCAAATCGTCTTTGATTCGATGCTTCCGATGACAACTTTAAAAAAAATTGAGCGAATCAATTCAACTATGTTTATAATTCCTCCTTCCGGTATCTTTGCTTGGTTTTTTTCATCTACTAAATGTAACCTTGATTTTTTCAGTTGTGAATTTGAATGATCTACTGAATTGTAGTTAGTCTGTTACCCATTTTGATATGCTCCTAAGAATATTATCCGAGAATAAGAGTTTATAAAATTGAAATAGAAATATCAATTACTTGAGGAGAGAATGAATTGGTTGCTTATGTGCTTGAAGCAGATAAAGAAAATCAGATGTTAGAAACAGAAAAAACAATCAAAATACTCACTGGATTTTTTTTTTTTTAATTTGAGTTCTATAACAGGGGTATACCTTGATGAGCTGAGGTCAAAGACCATACACTTGTTGAAAAAAAAGTGTGATCATGAGGATTGGAGTTCCTTCATTGGTTGATCTATGTGTTCAGAAAGCAATCGACAATATTAGATATCTTGGGTATGTTGGGGAAATAGACTGGCATCTTCTCGATCGCATTTTACCCCACTGTACAGTTGACCAGCTGATACACATTGAGAATTCAACAGAAGTAAGAGACTTTTTCCTGCATAGTCTTTTAGAAAGATGTATCTTGGTTTGGATTTGCAGTACTTCTGAGTTGCATATTTTGTTGGGTTCTTGCAGGAAAGAGATCTTAGTCCAGTAACTGATAAATTGTGGAAGAGATTTTATGAGATACAGTTTGGTGCTAAGAGCACCAATCTTGTGGTTGAGAGGATGAAACAGAAGAAAGTAACTTTCAGATGGAAACAATTGTATGAGGTGATCCATAAATTTTCCCTCTTATCTAATGTTAGCTGCACATTGCGTTAGCTATCTATGTCTTGATTGTGTCTGGTGATTAGCAGATTAGTCATTATTATTTTTATTATCGCCTGTAATTTTCGTGGTGCTTGAATGCAGTGAATTACATGATTTCAACTAGATTGATTTCCTTGCAGGCAAAGTCAAAGAATGTGGAGGAAATTCAGCAAAAGTCATTTGATAGAATAAAACAACTGTATAAAAAAGAAGATGCTCGTAAGTTCTTTATCATGGAAATTATATTTTGAAAAAGGTTATATGCTGCTATTCATATTTTTATATTGTTTTTAATTATTTCTTTGTAGTATCCATGTGCATGTATTTACAAATTTTGTTTCATTTTCGGAAGTAAACATAGGTTGGGCTAGTTTAGAACATATTATAGATGGGAGTTTCCTTCCTCCTAGTTGCTAGGTAGATCTGTAGCTTGTTGTCATTCATTTCCTAGTGGGAAGTTTATAAGAAGATTGGACAGAAGAAATTAGATGGATCAAGAAGTTCCCCTTAGAACTGAATATCTGGCGCAACCTTTACACTTGGAGGTCTTAATTCTTGTTGTTATACCGTGCGTATAGATCTGCGAGTGCTTTGCATGATGGTGCTGGAGACAGGTTATGGATAATCCATTCAATCTTCTTTTTTTCTTTCTTCTTTTTTTTTCGAAATTTAGTTTCTATGTTTTCTTGTGACTTGAATATATGTGTATTGTTATTGTTTCCCTGGTGACTATGCATAGTGTATCTTGTACTTTTTATAATGCTTTATGAGCCAGTCATATCTCAAATGAGCTTGTAGTTGCATACTGATAACACCCTGAATCTGATTTATGTTCTTTTTCCTTTTATACATTCAAAACTTGATAAGTACCAGAAGAAAATTGTTACTTTAAATTTGCACTGCGAGTTATATAATTATATCATTGGCGCTCTAAAAGTACACTTCTACTTAATATAAATATATGAAGTTTGATGGATGGCTTATGTCCTACCTTTGTTTTAAGTTCATATAAGTTGCTTATCCTATGAATGAACCTGCCAATCCATGGTAGTAGATCATTGGACTTATTTTTCCTGCTAGAAAACTGAAATGTTACTACTTTTTGTCATTAGGGGCCCTGGCACGGCACGGATTGCTGGCTGGCAGCTTATTACTTTCAAGTTGTATACAGTAATTTATTGGAGGAAAAATGGAAAAGTCTTGAAATACATGCAAAAATGTTGATAGTAAAGAGAAATTAATCTCAGATGCCTATGCCAACATTGAGGTTTACTTATAAAGAGAATTCTCTAGGCTTGCTCCATTTTGCATCATTAGCACCTATCTGCCTTGCTGAAATGAAGTACTTTCTGTGTGTGTGTGTATCTCTATTTTTGGATAAAGTGCTCTAGAACCTATATACGAGCATGCACGCATTGGGATGTCATTTTTCTCTGGTGATTTAAATTTCAAGGCACTAGAGAAAATACTGCTTCATCAGGTCAGAGGGAGGGGTGAAAAGGGGGGGCGTGTGGGTGGGGAATTTGAAGCCATCCTCAACCTGAAATTGGAGCTTGTGACTTATGGAAATATTTGGACATACCATGTACTGATTTTTCTCTATTCACTCTCTTCATTAAATTGGCTAGGTTTCAGTGGGTAATGCTGTGAATGCTCTTTCTATCATGCGCCTGTTACTTGCACTTATTGAGCACAAATGTTGTTGATCTGGCATAGATGCGATTTGTGTTTGTTTTTCACAAATTTAAAGTTCTTATAAATTGATGTATGATGTTATAACTTATTTTAGGAAAACAAAGTCGGCAAGTTCGGATTTGCACAAAGGTTCCACCTTCAAGCTGTAAAAGAAGTTATTACGGAGGTAACTTATCCACTTCCTTTTGGCTTTGCTGTAGTCCAATGTAGTCTATTGGTCCCTCGCTTAAACAATGCTTAGCACCTTGCATCTACAGGCATTGCAAAGTGTTGGTGCTTTAAATACATATTCTGGTTATTTCATTTTAAAAAAATGTGTAGGTGGACCTGGTAGCAGTGTATGCAATACAAAGAGCAACTTAATGAAGAAGGCAAAACTAGAGTTTCTTAACAGGTATGAAATTGTTTTCTAACTTGATGCATATATAGGGCTCTGAATTTCACATTTATGGCATGTTAAGAAGATGATTTTTTCTACGTTCCATATTTATATATATAAGATTGAAAGAATTTTTGGGTTCTTCTGATGGAGAATGACTAGTTTCTTGGCCTAGTACTGAAGCATAGACTCCCAGACATCGTTATTGGACATGTGGTTTTACTGGTAAAAGATGTGCCTCAATATCAATGTCGATGTCAAATACCATTTTTAATCCATGCACTTTTTTCTTTTTTGTAAAATCAAATATACATTTATAAATGTGTGCTGGATAACAATTGATCATCGTAAAAGTTTACTTTGTATATATCAGCATGACTTTGAATATTAACCGGCCTTCTTTCTCTTGAAACCGACTTGTACAACCACAATGTGCTAATGATGTCATGACTGTTTGGGGCCCCTTTTTTTTTTCATTTGGATGGGTTATTCAGGTGGTTAACTTCTCATTCTCCCTTTTAACAGCAAAGAGGTAAAGAATTTGGCAGCTATGAAGAAAAATGCAGTGCAAAGAAAGCATGGGTAAATCTCTTGTTTAACCATATCTACTCTACATTGAGAGACCTATCTGTAAATTCACATACAAATACTAATCAATCTTGCTTCTTGTCGTGCAGTCTCTCTTCCATGAGTAAGCCAGTTGGTTTTTCCGGGAATCCTTCTGCTTCAACTTCCAAACTTAGTAAGCCAACAGGAAGGAGAGTTTAGAAGGCCTACTGATTCTTGGCAATCTTGCTGAGTGAGTAGTGTTATCTACCATAATGTCATCTGTATCTTCTATTCGCAGTTTCATCCGAAAAGAATTTATCATATGGTGAATATCATTTACATTTCATCGTCTCATTCTCATTTCGCACTGCAACATTTTCACATGAATCATCATTGATGCATGAATCATCATTGATGCCTTGTATATTTGGTTGCTTTTTGCAAAGACATTGATATTTTCATTTTGGGGCAAACCTTAATACAGCCCTATCAAGGTTGAGGGAAAATAGAATGAAAATACTTAAAATATGAGTACTTCCTTAAGCAATTGTGATCACATATTCTATCTCCAAATACCAGGGGGAAACTTGTCTGGAAAAACAGCATGGCAACTCCTACAATATTTAGAATCTTTCGGTCACATGATTTTCAATTATATAGTCTTTTGTTGTCTCCAGCTGAACTATTCCTAACCTATGTTCAAAAGCTGGATATACTGGCTGCCGGAGCTAGGGGTTTTAATGGAGCTTTTGCTCGAGCTTGTCGATTTTGTTTGTCTAAATGAGATTAAAAAATTATTTAAGTTTGACTTGTTTAAAAACTAAATCGAGCCCGAGTAGTTCAACTATTTTCCATATAAAAGAGTTAAATTTTGCAAGATCGAGCCGAATTTTTTTGAGTTCTTTTTTTAAACAAACTTAAAAATTGTTTAGGTTCAACTCGTTTAGAACGCGAGTTGAGCTTGAGTTCTATCCAAGTCGAGTCCGAGTTAACACCTCTGGCTAGAGCAATTTGAAAAGAAAGGCCATTTCTAATAATGTTTGAAATAGGAATTTGGTCCTCACAATCAAATTGCTAGGTGGCTGGATACACATGTATTCCCTTATGTATGTTCATCAAAAAAAAAAAAAAAAGAGTAAATTGAATACATCGGTCTGTATGTATATATTGTTAAACACAGGTAATTTTGTCAAAGATTATTATCAACAATATGAATATGGTTGGAGATTAGGCAGTTCCAACGTCCACAAAATGGTGTCAGATGCAACCAATCGCCCTTCATCTTCTCATCACCTAGTTTCGTTTTTCGTGAATATCACGGATTCAAAACTTTTCAGTATTTTTTTAATCAATTTTATTTCTTCACCCACTATTCATGAAGACCGATTATGTCACGTGATCTACCAAAAAGTCAAAAGAAAATTTAGGGTTAATTACGTCGGAAGTCTCCAAAGTATAGAGTTTATTTTATTTTGATCTCCAATATTTTAATTGCATAATTTTGGTCTTTAAAATATTAAATATGCTTCTATATGATCCCTTAAACAAACGACATATAAATTATTAACAATTTTTTTATTATAAATTTGTCATCTGATACCTAAATATGAATAAAAAATAATTTGGGTAGCTCTTAACCAAAATTTGAGCAACTCCTGACAAAAAAAAGTGTAATATGAATTGTTCTTGATCAAAATTTGGATAACGCATGATCAAGATTGTGTAATTTATATAGTTTTTTGAACAGAATTTGAGTAAAAATTGGATCAAGAGTTATCTAAATTATTTTTTTGCTTATAATTAAGCATTACGAAACAAATTTATAATAAAAAATTGTTAGCAATCTGAACATTATCTGTTTGAAAGACCATATAAAAATATATTCAATACTTCAGTGACTGTACTGATGCAATTAAAAGATTAAGAACCAAAATAAAACAAATCTCATACTTTGGAGACCTTCAGTACAATTAATCCGAAAATTTATTAGAAGAGAACTATTCCCACCCCCAACCCGCACTAACATTGTTGGAAATTAAACATTGCTGTGTTTAATAGATTTTTTATACCAAACTAAATGTGGAGAGGGTTCGGCTACCCTTCAATTTTTAAATAATTGAAATATTTTTTAATTCTCTTTGAATGGTAAAGATATTTTTGTGTGAGTAAAGCTTTTTTTTTTTTTTATAATTTAAAACAAGTTTAACTTTTTAAAATATCAAATAAATTAAATGTTCTGACGTGGATGAATATTTACTATTCAACGAGATTTGTAAGATCGTCTAATTATTTCAGAATTAGAGAGGGGCTTTACCGGGAGTGAGTTAACAAATATGGTGAAAGTTATTATATAGACCACGTGGGAGAATTTAATTTGAAGAAATAAATGTCTATTATATTGATTAATTCAAAATGGAAGAATAGAGAAAATTATCTACATTCCTAATTTAGAGAAAAAAAAAAGACCAATGAGTCCTTTTTAAAAAAGATTTCCAAACAAGAACATAATCTACCTAAATTCGTATTTTACCCTTGATGACTTGAAGCTAATCTCGCTATGAAATGATTTATCAAACCGTAAGTTATAAAGTCAACATCAATTAAGACTTAATCACATAGTTAATATGGATTAAAGTGGTGAGAAAACTAGTAAGTTAAAGAGTTTATTACGAACACATTAGAGATTAAATTTTTTTTAAGCTTATAAAAAATATTATTATTTTTAATTTGCATCTTAATACATTAGTTTTGTGCAAGTGTGTTTCTTTAAAATAATAAATAAAATAAATTGTTATTGCTTTGAAATCATCTTTGCAAAGTAGGACTTTTAATTCTACCCAAAATTTATGGGTCTTAATGCTTATTGAAAATAATTATTTTCCTTAATTTATGTTGTCACCAGTTATATAAAGATGGAACATAAATTCTTGAGGTGGAATATGCTGCATGTAACCCTCAGGTGGTTCAATGAGCAAACTTGTCCTCTTACAAACAAATAGTTTCAAGTTCGATATTTTTCATATCTTTTAAGGGTCGATCATTCTTATTCCTCAAGAGATATGTCCTTAAACTAACTTGAGCTACGATAACCAAACTTAGAGCTCAAGGAAATAATCGACATAAACTTAAACACCCTATAACAAAAAAAAACACGCATAGGATCAAGGGTCAAAATCATTCCAAATTGGTAGAGTGTATGCATCGATTATATCCCCCTTTTTTCTTTTTTTTTTTTTGGTTACATGTTCAAGCTTGCGCTGATTATTCTTTTTGAGTTTTAAGACCAATCACTGTAGCTCAAATTAGTTTAAGAACATATCTCTTGAAAAACAATAATGACTAACCCTTAAATGGTACGAGAAATATTGAACCTAAGACTTTTTACTTGCAAGAAGACAAACTTGTCCACGTACCGTCCCTAAATGTTAGACCCTAAAGGTTAGATTATGTCTTCCTGAGGTCCGGCTCCTTTCATCCACCAAATTCCACAGTTCTGCTCTCATCACAATGTTTAAAAAACAAAGTAGAAGTCACTACAACAATCAAATTACTTCTTATGGATAACAAATGAATCACTCAGCTAAAAATCTTTATAACCACAAGCTATCTCATTTTGTTCATCGTATATCTTTGAATAACCATATATTGTTAGATTTTGCATTCTTTTTCAAAAAGTAGGGATTTATGAGGGTTCAAGCAAAGATCATCGAATCAACTTCAGGCTCAGAATCACAAATA
This sequence comes from Ilex paraguariensis, assembly GCA_963454935.2. Classification (NCBI taxonomy): domain Eukaryota; kingdom Viridiplantae; phylum Streptophyta; class Magnoliopsida; order Aquifoliales; family Aquifoliaceae; genus Ilex; species Ilex paraguariensis. Next base: position 57,687 of record CAUOFW020006080.1, on the reverse strand, counting down.
TTCAGTTGAGTTGACAACCAAGAAAGCTGGTGTATGTCCAATTTATAAATTCAACCTCAAAAAACCTCTCTAGTTTACCAGGCTCCACTAATGCAAGTAATTACAGAGTATGCTATGCGACTTCATAAAAAACCACACAGTAATAATTGACATACACTGCACATCAAATATCCTCAAAGCCATAGATTAAGAATTCAACGCAAGTTAATTCAATAAATAGGTACATACATAAGTTTTTATTCATCATACANTCCAACAGAAACCGGTAAAATACTATCAAGCTAAAAAGGAAAGGACCCAGGCCAGATTTGCCGCCAGTACTATCTGCTAATATAAGAGCTAGACCCAAATCTAGGCAGCCAAAAAAATTACAACATATCAGCGGATTGTATCACAAACAAACACTAGAACCTATGTACAGGAGTTCAGATAATAGAAACAGAGCAATCAGCCACTCCTAGTCTGCAAAGCAGTTGCAGGAAGACTCGATATGGATTAAGTGATAGTTTTAGGGGCAACCCACCAGTGCTGCCCATGTGATAAGCATCTAGTGATCCGACTTATCGACACTGGGCATTACATTCCTTAAAAACTATTCGTGATAGGGTCAACAAAATGTAACCGTTTCTCATGAAAAACCTCCAGTGTAAAGGACACAAAATTATAGACTGAACACAGTGCACAAAATTCTAATCGACTTGTTGGCTTGTTGATGGGTTCTGATCAATGAAAATATGAGATTAGACAGTACGACAAATAGTGTTAAGAGTAAGTAGGTGTTGAATTCACCAATCCAACAAGTTGGGTTTAGATCAACCATCATAATATCAAAATCTTAGACAGGTATAGGGCAAGAAAACTATCCCCATTTCAAATTTCCAATGAACAAACAATATCATCGATAATGTTCAACAGGCCCCTCCAGAAAACTATCCCATTCATATAAGTCATTCAAGCAACCAATATCCAACACAAAAAAATTGAAATAACACAAACCAAAGTCAGATTTCCGAACAAACAACTTTAATAGAAACAAAAAAAAAAAAGCGCAATGGAACCAAATAAAGAGCCAAAAAGCCAGATACGCACTTGAAATTCTGAAACACCAAGTAGACTTGCTAACCAAACCCTCATCATGTATCAGATTCAAAGAATGACCCACTGTGGCCCTATTTTAGTTCCTCCACACTGCTCTATGCATACACATACACACATACACACACACACACACACACACATGAATCCAGATCTATGAAATCAAACCTTAGACTAACACATAGATAAATAATTACAGGTCAATATATATAGTTCGATTGACATATATACGAAATCTAACGTTATAGAGCTTGGATCGAAGAGATAAAGGCAACAAGAGAAAGAACTTTGCAGAGAGCTTCGTAGTGAGAGATTACCAAGAGATCGACGAAAGCTTTGCAGAGAAAGATTCGTGAAGCTTTGTAGAGATGGCGTTTGGTAGTAGTCGTGGGCTTCGCGGACAGAGAGAGAAAGGGAGAGGGAGAGGGAGAGGGAGAGGGAGAAGATTGAGGAAGACAGAGAGGCTGATATATTCGGGCCAAACCCAAATTCAATCCGACCCTGACTCTAAAAGAAATTGGTCTTTTGAGTTAAAATTTTTAATGCTTAAGTTGGTCTTGACAAAAATTTTCTAACCTGAATTAAATTCGGACAAATCTTGAGTTGAAATTTCGGGTTCAACCCGAATATTAAAATCGGGTTGAACCCAAATATATATAAATATATTTAATTAAGATTAATATTTATCTTCACTTTTTAAATTTCAGACTTTCACTTTACTTCAAGTCTTCACCCTTGTGCTTTCATCACTCTCAAATTCCTCTCTTACTCGTTTCTCGTCTGGTCTCTCTTCATCTGCGCTTCATCCTTCATCTCAAATCACTTGAAAAAATTAGATCTACACTTCAAAAAAATAAATCTACACTTAAAAAAATCAACCCAAATTAAGTAATCTAAGCACAACTCGATTTCAACCAAAAATTAGCCCGAATTAAGTAACCCGAGCCCGCCCAAATTAAACTGGAGCAGTACTCGGGTTGAGTACTTCGGATTAAGGTAGAGTTAAAGTTGAAGATTATATACTTAAGGTTGAATTAAGGTTAACCTCTTAACCCGTCCAACCTGCCCTAGTTACACCCTTAGATATGAGAAGATNCCTCGGATTAAGGTAGAGTTAGGGTTGAAGATTATATACTTAAGGTTGAATTAAAGTTAACCTCTTAACCCGTCCAACCTGCCCTAGTTACACCCTTAGATATGAGAAGATGTGTGGGCTTTTGGGTCCAAAGTGTTTTTGTTGCTAACAAAGTTTGATTCCTAGACCTCATCCTCATTAAACCAATACAACCTATTTCTTTTGGTTGGGCCTATTCCCACCCAAAAATCCTTTGCTGTTGGGGGGATCCATTTCCTAGACCTCATTAAGCCAACATGANGGTTGGGCCTATTCCCACCCAAAAATCCTTTGCTGTTGGGGGGATCCATTTCCTAGACCTCATTAAGCCAACATGACCTATTTCTTTTGGTCGGGGCTATTCCCACCCTTAAATTCCTTGCCGTTGGTATATCCCCATTCACAAGGTAGTGGGTACCATGATTCACAACCAATCCATTCCTTCTAATCATGGCATCTCTGAGCACTCTACTGTCTGCTGCTGGCCCTTCCCAACCCGATAATACATAAAACTGAAGCTCATGTCTTGTGAGCATATTCCTAAGACATTAATAACAATATCTCTTGTTCGGGATCGATGCTAGCACTGGACACTTATATATGTCTCATCTAAGGCTTCAACACAATCCTAAAAATTCAAAAATCAAGTAGGAATAATATGTATATACAAGTTCAGATACATGAACATAAAATTAATTTAGATAAGGTTAGATACCTTGAACCACTTCCATTTCTCATCTGTGGAATCTTTTAGTATTGGCTCAAGAGTTTTGAGCAAATGACCTTGCAATCTTATCACAACATTCAATACATTTTGAAAGTGCCTACTAATAGTCCCACTAGATCTCTTAAATTGTTGTTTTATCATTCGATTTTTCATGTGATGTGCAAGGATATGCAAGAAAATAGCCACTTGCTCATCAATTTCCAATGTTTTTAGTGTGTTTTAGCTTTCCTATTATCTCAAGCATGGAACATAACCTAATGAAAGCTTGTCTATTCATCGTAAGTTGAGCAACACTTACATCATCACTTACATAAGCATAGTCATAGACAATAGTCCTCCATGTAAAGAAGTCATTGTGATACTTTTGATCTCTTAATGATTTTTTTTCTCATATATTAGAAGATAACAGTAGACATCATATGGAAAAAACTATTGACTAAATGCATGATATTGCTCCACAACACAAATAATGCAATCAATTTCTTCTTCCTTATTGTTTTCCTTCTTGCTAGACTTAAACGAGTCATAACTGTCACAAAAATTACAAAGAAAAAATATGTATTTGTGATATCACAGAGCCATAGATTAGATTTGCTAGCTAGAGGTTATGTACTATTGTAAATATGTTATTTTAGTTGTGAAAGAAATAATTAGAGGAACAGTACGCCATAGATACAANATTTGCTAGCTAGAGGTTATGTACTATTGTAAATATGTTATTTTAGTTGTGAAAGAAATAATTAGAGGAACAGTACGCCATAGATACAATGAAAAAACACATAGAGGAATATCAACCATAGTTGTCAAATTGTGATTTATATCGTGAATCAGAATTTTAAATTTGAGAATTGTGAATCGTATCAAATCGTGAATCGTAAAATTCGACACAAAATTTGAATGAAAAAAAATAATACTACATATTTAAAATAGACAAAATATTGAATACTAAACATCATTACATTTTAAAAATAATCAATTGACATAATCATGTCGTCTAAATGGAAAGACACTAACTTTTTGCTTCATTTTCATCTTTTACTTAACTATTTTCAAATTCAACAACTTGAAAAAAAATTATTAAAGAATAGGGTTATTCAAGAACCAAAATAATGACACCCAGTATAGATTAAGTTACAAACATGAATAGAAAAAGAACAAATAAGAAAATTGATTGGGAGAAAACATACATGCCAACATTTTGAAACAAAAAATTAAAACCTAACAAACTACCCATAAAAGAATTGAGAGCAAAAATCAACAAATGATGCGATAACATTAGCCTTGACCTTTAGTTTTAGACAACGCAAAACGAGTTTTAGATGACGTCAGAGAGAGAACGAGCAAAAAAGTTGAGTTTTTATTAGGGCGTGAGTTTCACTGCAAGCAAAATAGCGTCGTTTTACTGTTTAGCAGACAAAGCGACTTCGTTTTGCCAAAATTTGGGTTTAAAAAAAAAGTGATTGCAATGTGCGATTTGTGATATATGAATTGAATTGTACGATTCAAGTGTTATTCAATTCTAAAATGATTATCATATAAGACACGAATCGTTTTGTATCGATATCAAACCGAATTGTACGAATTAAATAACGAATCGTATGATTTTGATAACTATGATATCAAGCAAATAACTTTGTCAACAACACAAAACTAATTCAATGTAGGGCTGTTTGGTAGGCTCACCTACTGGGATACTATTGGCTTAGGTAAACCATGACAAGAGAATAATAAATAATTTATTTGAGGGTCCATGAAACAATATATAATGAAGGGTAAGATTATGGGTTTTTCTATTTCATCAACCTTCAACCAGTGATACTCAACTATAATATTATGTTGATTATATAAATGAACTCCTAGCCAACTAGTGTTCAACCCAATGCATTGTTTCTCTGGTCTTCTTTGTTCCAAATAGTGTTCGTCCCAATGCCATTGCCGAGGAGTGAAGATCAACATCATCATAGTAGTAGCAGACAAAGAACAAGTGCACTACTTTGCAGATATTAAAATTTGACATTTTTTTTATTTAATTGATTCTGCAATTGTTGGAAATAATGGTATATTTATTTTTTTAAAAAAAACTATTAAGTGTTGAATGAGAAATTGTTAAAGTTTTTGTGACTTTTCGGAGCAATTGAAAATGTTGTTAAAGTTTTTGTGACTTTTGAGAGTAATTGCAAATGTGTGAAGTGAATATGACATGAAAGGCTACTATTTCAAAATTAGTAACTTTTGGTTAACAACACCAATCCAAATAGTTACATCTTTTCATAAAGTCACCATTAACACATTTTAGTTAAAAGACACCATTACAAATAGTCACAATTTTTTATAAAGTTACCATTGATATCTCTTGAACTAAAAGACACCATTTTAAATGGTTGTATCTTTTCATAAAATCATTATTGATACCCTTTGGATTAAAAAATATCATTACATAAGGTTACATCTTTTATGAAAAGACACTAGAGAGTTTATAAATAGGTGATTCCTTGCACTCCCAAAACATACAATTGAACAATTCAAAAATTACTCTCTCATTCTAGTTCTCTCAATTATCCAAAATACTGAATTAAGTATTCAATCTTTCTTCTTTCTCTCTCTCTCTCTGTGCATATTGCTACATTATTATTTTCAGTTCGGTTCAAGTTTAAACACAGAATTGTGTTTATTGAAGTCTTGGAGATTGAAGTGCTGCATCTTCAAGAACGAAATCCGTTCTTTCTTGGGAGACAATTGCTTATCAACCTTAAGAAGCGAGAGGGAGCAAATATGTTTTAAGAAAACTGTGATTACATAGGGTTCAAATTATTGTTTTTATTATTTGATTTCTGGTTTTTTAGATTTTACTATTCGTTTTTTTCTGCGTCAATATAAGTGCACTGATTTTGATTTTATACATTCTGTTTAGATTAGTGTATAAGTTAGACTTTATTCAATTTAATATAAACTAGTTATATACATATTTTCTATAACACCAACTATATAAACTTTAGCAGTATATGACACACGTAAAAACAATATTAGATTTCATCAGAATTATTTTCTTGTTTGCTTTTCTACCTTCCAGTTGTTCAATCTCATCCTCATTCAACTACCCACCTCCGATTTTTGTCCCTTTTTCTCTTCTCTCTTTCTCTCTCCCTCTCTCTTCGCGGGTTTTTAACATACAACTTTATTTAAAAATAATAAATAATTTTATAACTTAATATTTGTGTAAATTATATTTTTGAATTAAAAGTAGAGTTAAATGGATAAAAATAAAATAATTAATAATTTTATTTTTGATTAGGAGATGAACTACATTCAATAAAATGAATCCCAACTAGGTTGACACCTTATTTAATTATCATTTGCATTATTCCCTTTAAAACTTATATGTTTAATACATAGGAAATAAAATAATACATTATTTATAGTATCTAAATTTTTAAAACTTCAAATTTCGATATTGGAAGACTTAGTTTAAAGATTCAAATTTAATGATCTAAAAGTATAACTTTTTTTCAAAGGAAGGGTGGGCGGGCTGGGCTTGGCAGGCGGTCTCTTAGGCTAGGTTTTAACGGGTTTTTTCGGATGGGTTATTGGGCTGGATAATGGGTTTGGGGGCAAACTTAAGCCCTCTTTTTAAGGATATTGAGTTCGGGCTCGGGCGGGCCAACTATCTGGCCTATCAAGTTTCGAGCCTATTTTTTTCGGGTCGAGTAACCAGACCCGTGGACACCCCTAGGTCTATTACCTTTAGGGCGGGGAATGAAAATGTGTAACGCCCCAAAAATCGGGGGGGTCCTAATTTAACAAAATTTGGGTAGAGTCTCCTTTGCACGGGGAGCTCTACCCAAAATATAACTTGTACAATTATACTACATTGACCACATCGGGTCCATTTATGAATAAATATTAACCACACCGGGATCATTTATAAGTGAACATTAAAACAGTCCATATAAGTTCGATTTGTAATACCCCAAAATCCCTTGTGGACAACATTACTATCTAAAATCATTTACATCATGAGAGCACTAAATAAATCCATCAAATAATAAAATTTCGTTCATCATATGTAATATACACAATATCATCCCAAAAGAATAGGCCAAGCTATGACAATTACATTCCAAAAGAATTACATTTAAACTTAGCAGCGGAATAAATAAAATATTAGACTATACATGATCGTAAATAAATTTTCTAGTCTAGCACAAAAATAAACTATAGCTCTAGACATCTACCTCGGGAGGTTTCCCTCTGGTGGAGCCTCTCAATTTTCCAGCTCGTCAACTCCGGGATCTTCCTCTAGCACAAAGTCTGAAAAAAAAATATTATTGGTAGGGGGTGAGCACTAAACTCTGTAGGAAAATCCTTCCAAACTCTAACAAGGCTTGAAAAACGTAAAAAATGGTCGATCTCATTTGACAAATAGCATACAAAAATTTTGAAAGAAAACATGATATTTTTAAAAGATCTCAAGTTTATACATTAACAATAATTAAGTACAAGAGTAAAGTCAATCCCACCATAAATAACCATTCCAAAGAATAATCATTCCCACAACAATTTTCAAGATAATCATATCCAAAAGATGACGCAATAAACAATAACCACAATGTATTTCAAGTATGATGTAAGATAATCGCATAAATAAACACATAGAGAATATCCTGACCCACACACACACACAAATCCTCGCAAGGATATCAAACTTCGGGAAGGGCGCCTATCGATGCATTGTCCCATACCAATGCACCAGCAATAACGAATCCTACCCAGGCATAGTATACTAATCATCTGACACAGCACCCGTGAGCTAATAGTGGTTTGGTCATCACAAAGTACCAACCCCACTACGAGTGGTAGAAAAAGTTCAAGCTCGCACGGAGTAAGAACCACACACATCTACCCACTCTACGATACTCGGTCCACGGCCACTCATGATCATCCAAACACCTCCATGAGATACAATCACCAACAATTTCTCAACAAAAGTTCATAAGTAAATAAAAAACCCCCCAAATTCCATAAGTATTTTCCTAATTGAGCAATTTCAAGAAAAAAATATGCAAGAGATCATCAAACATATATTTTTATTGTTTAAACAAAGCACTAGAGTTTTGAAATCAAAAATAAGGAATATCAAGAAGAAAAATCTCTATTTCTTAAAAGAAACAATGGTTTTGAGATTTCATGGCTATTAAGTCATAACTTCATTCAAAACATGATAATATTTGCAAGAGTATCAAGAAATAATAATTTCATAACATATATCTAAGATTTAGAACCAAAATATATATAGATATAAACCCTTGCCTCAATATAGGAGAATGGGAAGAAATCTCTACCTAGAATCAAGAATTCCAAGCAAAACTCAAGTTTTAGAGCTTTTCTTCTTCCCTTTTTCTTCTCCTAGGGTTTTAAGAGGTTTGGGGTGAGAGATGTGACGAAAAAATGGAAGAAAATGGCTGAAATCTGTGTTTTAAACACAGCAGTTCGCGACAGTTACTGTTCACAGGTTGATTTTTGGGTTTTCTCTAAAATTACGGTTTTACCACTAAAAATTTCCAATTTGATCCATATGACTATTCTAAGGTTTTTCGACGTTCCTGATTCATTTTTAATGTTATTTTAACCTAAAAATATTTAGTTTTATGATTTATCTCAAAACTAAAGTAAATTTACACTCGAAACACTAAAATTACTATTTTATTCCTCCAAATTGTTATATGTGTTAAAAGGCTATTCCAAATTTTTCAGATCTCTCAGGTTCAATAATAATATTATTTTGAACCAAAAAAATAATATTTTTACTTAGTTACCCTTATCAACCTTAAACACCTCCAAAAATTAAATTTCACAATTAATTTGCCTCCCTAGTATTTATTCATACTATTACAATCTATAGGGTTCATGCATACCTCATCACCTATATTAACATTTCAAAAATAATTACTTGTTATATAAAGATAAGAGTGTGAGGGTTTACAAAATGGTTTTTCGCACTTGAAAGGTATATTCTCACTTTGTATTTTAAAAGATTATTATTTNACAAAATAGTTTTTCGCACTTGAAAGGTATATTCTCACTTTGTATTTTAAAAGATTATTATTTTTACATTATACCCAAAATATTCAAATTAGTTCTAATGTGACCCTCGAACTAACATACGTTTCAAATTTTATTAAAAATCAATGTATATGTCACCCACGTGTGTTGCTTTTGAGCAAAAATATAAACTCATTCATATTCCTAGGTGATATGTGTATCAAATTTTAATGAAATCTAAAATAAAGTTTAGTTCGAAGGCCATATTGAAACTAATTTATGACATTTATGGTATAATATACAAAAAAAATAATTTTTTGAGGCAGAAAGTGAAAATCGAAATATCTTTTGGACTCCAAAGTGCAAACAACCCAATGAAAAATACCATGCTTGATTAAGTAAATGCCAAATCCTATGATTTGTGGGATTAGGTATTCCTTTAGAATGCGATTGAATTTTAAATCTCGCAAACTAAATATTAGAATAGACATTATAATGAAATATCTATTATATTCCTAAGATATAATACCATGTACCAAACGTAGCACAAATCATAAACCTATTAAGTTCACTCTTTCTACATTCACTTCACTAGTAACTAAATTCACCTCATTCTATACCTCCCACTAATGACTAAACTCATCTCAACTTTTTTTTGTAGGATTTCTTTTTATAACTCATGTCACATAATTTATACAAAAATATGTTCAATTGATTATCTAGTATAAATCTCTCAAGTGATATTCAAATTAATATTAGTTCCAAGTTTAATTTATTTTGTCATGCAGATTTTTTTTATCAATTTTAATAATTTTCATTTAAGGTTTGTATAATATATATAGGATTAAATATCTCTACAATAAAATACAATACAACTCAAATCTTAAAAGATAAACAAACTGACTTTTACTTTTCGTGGTTGAAATCTCTTTAAATTTTGGTTTAAAATTAATCTAACGACAAATATTAATACCCCAAATTTAATAAGGAAAATAAGTCCCTAAAGGTGTATTTAAGGTGACTTTTTAAAGTACTTCTAAAACTTATAACTTCTCATAAATACTTTAAAAAAAATAGTACTTTAAAAAAAAATAGTACTTAAAACTGCCCCACCACCACCACTATCCCCACTGCCCCATCACCATCACCACTACCACCACCACAACTACCCCCACCACAATCACCACTACCACCACCACCATTGCCACCCGACCACCACCTCTGCCACAACCCCCACCCCCACTATTGTCGCTGCCGCCACCACCCTATCCACTACCGCTGCAACCACTATCACCATTACATCTACCCTCACCACCACCACCACCACCACCATGGCTACTGTTGCCACCCTACCAACACCTTCACCCCACTGCCACCATTACCACTACCACCACCACCACTATTAGGAGTGTTCACCCTACCTTATGAGTAGAAAATATAGTATTTCTTCTTTTTACCCAATACTTTGCGGAAGAATTTTTTTCTTGGCCTACCCTACCCGATCAGATGTGGTATTCCTACCCGATTAATCGGATAAACACTTTTGTAGCTATTAATTTTTGGATCATTTTAATAATTCAATTAAATAACATATATCAATTTAACAACACAATAAATCAATAACACTAAAACCTAAAACAACAACAACAACAATTACAATAAAACACAAGAAAGCGTGAACATCAATCCATCATAATTGTTACACAAATACAATAACAATTATTTTAAGTTTAAACCATAATTGTTTCAATAGATTACCAGTTCACCATAAATCATGTAACCTACACAAAAAATAAATCCATGTTTTAGCAACTCAAACATCTACAACAATAGCAATGTTATAATATAAATTATATCACACAAATACTCTTATAATTACTAAAAAAAATATAAAAAATTTAAATATATTTTTTGCGGATAGGGTAGGGTAGGAATGCAGATATTGACTGGTATTCTGCATTCCTACCCGATTTAATCGGAAGATCAAAAACTCTTCTGCATTCCTACCCGATTTTTGCGGCTAGCCATTTAGTAGGGTCGGGTAGGGTAGAAAATTACGACCAATCAAAATTTTGAACACCCCTAACCATCGCCGTCGTCGCCACTACCTTACTATCACCTTTGTCACAACCACCACCGCCACCCCACCACCGCTCCATCGCTCCACCCTCACCATTCCCACTACAATCACTCCCACCATAACTGTTGTCGTCACTCTACCATTACCACCTCTTTTGTCCCACCATCACACCTACCAACATTACCCACATAACCATCACCATTACCATCACTATCACCAACGCTGCCACCCCACCACCCCCACTACCACCTTTGCCCACCATTGTTGCTCACTACCACTCACTACCATAACCTGTCATTGCCTACCATCATTGTCAGCCACTATCACTCACCCTTGGTACACCTACCACGACCAACCACCATCATCCCTCATCCCCCACCATTGTTGTCAGCCACTGTCACCCACCCCCACCATACTTACCACCATCGTCGTTCGATACCACCTATCACACTATTATCTAGAAGCACCCGTCGTTGTCCATCACCACCATCGTCACCGCCCACCACCACTATTGTCGACCCATCACCACCCACAACCATCACTATCACCATCGTCACCCATGGTTGTCACTACCTCTATCGTCACTCAAAACTTATGACCACCATCATCCTTGCCACCCAGAGCTACCACCACCACCATGGTCATCACTACCCACCACAATCATCACCATCTCCCACCATTACTACTACCGCTACCACCACTACCATCGTTCACCCCCACTATAATCGGTGTTTAAATTTTTTTTACTCTTGTCTATATTTGTGATTTAATTTTGGGTGTGAATATAAATATATTTACTGTTAACTATATTTTTTTATTATTGCGTGTCTTCAGGCACAAGAAATAACTAGTATATAAATATACAAACTTAACTTACTTTTTTTTTCAAAGAAAGATTCACATGGAATGATTAGTGGATAAAAAGTATTTGAGTGAAGAGTTATTTGTTTTCTCAAAACAAGAAAAACTCTTGGTAAACTTATTCAAATTGATACGGTTCTATTAAAAACTGGTTCTATTAAAAAATGTGTTCTTCTAGGGAGAAAATGTCATGCCCCAAATTCACAAAAACGTAATAAAAAATTTTACTTTATTTATTCCAAAAACACATGCCGGTTTGTTGTAAAAATATCTAGAAAAGTATCGCTTTAGTTTAAATAAATCATTTAAAAAAATCGGTAGTTTCCTTTAAAAATTAGACATCCAGATAATTGGTGAGAGCTACCTGTGGAAGCATTAAACATAATAATTATACCTAACTAGTCATTCACATCATATCAATCATATACATCCCTTCTCATTATATGTACAAATAAGTTATTACCGTTCAATATTGGAGTGGCAAATGAAGGTCCACGAAGTCCTCCCAAACTCGGGTTATAATTTAATTATCTAAAATTCTTCATCATGAACATAATATACAGAATATCTACAACCATTATACGTAAATCATTTTAAAGGTCTCAATCTATACATATTTTCTCAAATTAATCAAGATATAAATCACTTACAAATTTTTAATAATATACATTATCGTATATTGTTCTTTACATACTCTAATTAAATATATAAAGTCATAATAACTATCTTCTGCCTCAATACTCTCACTATCAGTCCACTAATATATGTCTATAACTAAAAATGTTAAATGATAGGGGTGACCAACCATACGCTCAGTAGAATAATCTTTTTTCCAAGCATTTACAAAGTTTTAAATACCAACATTTAACAAACCATACGAATAAGTAATGAAAACTTTCTATAATTTAGTATAGGAACAAGATAANAGTAGAATAATCTTTTTTCCAAGCATTTACAAAGTTTTAAATACCAACATTTAACAAACCATACGAATAAGTAATGAAAACTTTCTATAATTTAGTATAGNAAAAATGTGTTCTTCTAGGGAGAAAATGTCATGCCCCAAATTCACAAAAACGTAATAAAAAAATTTACTTTATTTATTCCAAAAACACATGCCGGTTTGTTGTAAAAATATCTAGAAAAGTATCACTTTAGTTTAAATAAATCATTTAAAAAAATCGGTAGAGTTTTCATTAAAAATTAGGCATCCAGATAATTGGTGAGAGCTACCTGTGGAAGCATTAAACATAATAATTACACCTAACTAGTCATTCACATCATATCAATCATATACATCCCTTCTCATTATATCTACAAATAAGTTATTACCGTTCAATATTGGAGTAGCAAATGAAGGTCCACGAAGTCCTCCCAAACTCGGGTTATAATTTAATTATCTAAAATTCTTCGNCTACAAATAAGTTATTACCGTTCAATATTGGAGTAGCAAATGAAGGTCCACGAAGTCCTCCCAAACTCGGGTTATAATTTAATTATCTAAAATTCTTCATCATGAACATAATATACAGAATATCTACAACCATTATACGTAAATCATTTTAAAGGTCTCAATCTATACATATTTTCTCAAATTAATCAAGATATAAATCACTTACAAATTTTTAATAATATACATCATCGTATATTGTTTTTTACATACTCTAATTAAATATATAAAGTCATAATAACTATCTTCTGCCTCAATACTCTCACTATCAGTCCACTAATATATGTCTATAACTAAAAATGTTAAATGATAGGGGTGACCAACCATACGCTCAATAGAATAATCTTTTTTCCAAGCGTTTACAAAGTTTTAAATACTAACATTTAACAAACCATACGAATAAGTAATGAAAACTTTCTATAATTTAGTATAGGAACAAGATAATAAGTAGAGCATTTATAAAAATCTCCCAACACATCATCATTGGAAATATACAATGTACAAATTAAAGATTTATACATTTTAAACCAAACCATCATAGCAAATATCATTCATGTCTCGCGTACGGACAATATAATCAATCACATCAGTTCACCCATGAACATCCTCATGGAACCTTTTAGGTCTTGTACCCTAAGGTCTCATCGCTCTTCTTGCTTTTCAAGGAGAACGTGTAGGACACAACTTGTGACGCCACATAGGCCATCACTAAAAATTACTACTATAATCAATCCCTCTTAGGACTAGTAGCCGCCTTGTCAACCCACTCAATAGGGCCCTAACCGTCTACTAATCCTCTGCCTATCAATATCGAGCATACATTTTTCAAAAATCATTATTTTCTATATCCATAAATTCTTTTGAAAATAAATGTCATAATCTTGACATTTTATCAAACATGTAGTAGACTTAAATCTCAAAATTTTTATTTTCAAAGCAACATAACTATTTTCAAGAGAATAAATCATATATATTGTACAAAATCATAGCATACTTCAAAACCTCCAAATTATAAGTTTAATCAAATACTCATAACTAACATCAAACTAGGTTTTCAAACTCATAACACTAAAATTATTTTGATGCATGTGGGTTCACAATTTATGACATATTCAACACTAAATCAAAGTTTATAACCAGTATTTTGCCATCAAACACATTGTAGGATTTAGCTAAATAAAATACTTGAGATGCACAAAGTAAATGAAAGAGAGAGGAAAACCCCACTTAAGAATCAAAAATTACAAGTTTAATCTCCAAGATTCTCAAACCAAGCCCAAGCTATAGAGTCCTTCTTCTATCTTCTTCTCTCTAGTTCTAAGGTGGGTGGAGGAGTATTGGGCGNATAGAGTCCTTCTTCTATCTTCTTCTCTCTAGTTCTAAGGTGGGTGGAGGAGTATTGGGCGAGACATATAAGAAAAATGAAAGAAATAGGCTGAATTTGAGGTTATAAGGGCTAAAATTCGCATCGGGTACTGTTCACAGGACCCAAAAAAATATATTTTTTTCAAAATTATAATTTTATCCCAAAACTTCTCCAATTTAATTCGTATGACTATTCTAAGATTTTTCGATGTTCCGGATCTATATTTAATGTTATTTTAGGCTAAAAAAATTTATTTTTATGAGTTCTATACAAATCCACGCCAAATTATACCCAAAATGCCAATTGTATAATTTTTACTCCTTTGAACCACTATATAAGCTAAACGTCTATTCTAAGGTTTACGGACCTCCCAGATTCAATGGTAATGTTATTTTGACATAAAAAACTTAATAAATTTATTTAATTACCCTTATCGACCTTAAACAGCTCAAAAATTAAATTTGACCCCAAAAATCAATACACATGTAGCTCAAACTTATGTGACTATTCATTTAACAGCGATTCAATTTTTTTTTTATTATTCTAATCATTTTAAAAATACTATTAATTTAATATCATTTATATTTATATGAAATACGAAATCTCACAGAAAAACTTGTGTACTATTTGATAAAAACAGTCAGTGGGGAATCTCCTGTTTATGATTGTTGGTTGCCTACCAATCTGAGCCTGAGTAAATAGGGGTTTATCAAAAAAATCTGAGGAAAAATTGAAAACAAGGGGAAGGGAGGTTTGAAATCCTATCCTTCTTAACCTTCCAGGAACCATCCTAATTGGCATTTTAACTGGACTTGACAAAAAGGGGTTGCTTGGATCTTTTTCTCCCTAAGAATTGAACGAACCAAGTCCATCTATACGAGAGTGAGGAATAAAAACTTGGCTACTAATAAAATAAGACTAAAAACCAAAAATAAGACTGAATAGTAGGTATAAAGTAAATTGCCTATGTTTCCAAATTAGTCCAACTTCGTACCTTTCTGACATAAATTGTATATCTCCTCTTGTACGCTAGCATACACCTCTTGTTCACTAGCATATTATGTCTTAACTTTAGGGCTGTATATAATATGTAAGCGCTAAACAATTTTTTTGTTTTTTTTTTGTTTTCTGCTTTAGTGTATCTAGCTTCTACTTCTTTAAGAATTCTAGTAGATTGTTGGTTTTTCTTAACCATTTTGATCATCCCGTGTTAGCACTATTCCGATAGCATTATCATTGAAGGCAAGATATAACTTAAGTTCCTTACATGCAAAAGAACTACGCTTAGCCCCTTGCTTATGAAATGACTTTGCTACAATGGATGGCAGAGGTCCACAGTACCCGAAGTACTGGAGTGATCCAATAGTCGGAAGGGGGCCTAGATGGTTGTGCTTAATCCGGGTATAGATGTTTATAATGTGAAATTCAAGAGACTCGATGTCAACTATCAGAGATTATCTTTTCCAACAATACTACTGAGGAGCAAAAGATTTTCTATTGTCAACTTTTGTTGATGCAGGCCCTCCCCCACTGCGCGAAATATCTGGGAATCCCTACAGTCTGGGAAATATCCAAGAAGGATGTTTTTGCCTACCTACTTGAGAGAGTAGCAAAAAAACTTCAATGATGGAAAGGTTGATGTCTCTCCTAGGCAGGCAAGGAAGTGTTAATTAAAGCAGTAATCCAGGCTATCCTTAATTAAGCCATGTCAGTGGTAGAATTTCCAAAAGCATTTTGTGATAAGTTGAACTCCTATGTAAGGAACTTTTGGTGGAAAGGGAGTGAGGATAAGAGGAGAATCTATTGGAGGAGGTGGGACAAAATGGTAGAAGCAAAGGCTGAGGGAGGAATGGGTTTCAGGGACTTCAAGCCTTTTAACCAAGCCCTCTTAGCCAAGCAATGTTGGAGACTGATTCACCAACCTGACTCCTATTGGGCTAAATTTATGAAGGCAATTTATTTTCCCAACAATGATCTAATGAAGGCGAAATGTGGAACGAGACCCTCGTGAGTCTGGATTGGCCTGTTGTATGGGAGAGAATTGCTGGAGAAAGGGCTTATGTGGCAAGTTGGAGATGGCTGTGATATCAATTTCTTGGAGGATAAATGGATTCCTCCCCTACCAAGCCAATCTATCAATTCTCCAATACCCAGGCCTGTTCCATTTACAAGGTGAAGGATGTCATTATAATGAACCCCAGACGATGGGATATTACCACTATGAGCAGTGTAATCTCAAGAGAGGAGATGAAGGTTATTCAAACCATTCCCTTGTCAGTTAGAGGGGGAAAGGATAGAAGAATTTGACGTCCTAGCAATAAGGGAGTTCACATAGTTAGATCTGGTTACAGACTGGGGTGCAAGCCTGGTTTGGATCAGTCGGGGGCTAGCACCTCCTTTTCCCCACATCCCAAATTATGGCAGTCCATTTGGAGTATGAAGGTGGTCCCAAAAATTAGACACTTTTGGTGGAAAGCCTGTCTTAACATTCTAGCTACAAGGGAAAATTTGATCAAGAGAAAGTGTGCCCTATCTTCTTTGTGCCAGATTTGCATGCTCGCTCCGGAATCCACTAAGCATATGTTGTTTGATTGTGAATGGACTAAATGTGTGTGGTTTGGGGTGAATCTTATGTTTCAAGGGGATGTTTCATCTTTCTTGTCTGTGGCTCAAAGATCATCCATGCTCATTCAGTCGGTACAGGGAGCTCAGTATAGACTCGAATTGTTGGGTAAAATGGCTACAGTGGGTTGAGAAATATGGAAAGCAAGAAACCAGTGCATCTTTAATATGGAGAAGGTTAATGCTTATGCTACTGTTATTCGTGCCAAAGCAATGTGGAGTGATCAGCTCAGAATCAGTGAGGTTGGAGCACCAAAGGAACAAAGGGGCTCTCCAGTTGTGTGTTATGAGGGGCAATCAGCATTGGCCTGTGATTTTCGATTTTTTTGTGATGGTGCCTTTAAGTCTGCCTCTTCCAAAGCTGCTTGTGGAGTTGTGGTTTGCAAGGATAATGGGGAACTCGTGTATGGCTGTGCAAAATCTCTCCCTACGGTTTCAAGTCTTTTCTCTGAAGCTGAGGCAGTGAGACAAGCCTACCTTTTGGCGGAAGCCCATCTGATCAGAAACGTTATTATCATGAATGACTGCCTCAACATCATTAAACTCAGCTCAAATGAAGACGTTTTCCCATGGGAAATTAGTGTAATTATTGAAGATACTAGACACTTGGCTAGGTTGTACAACTTTAGTTTCTTACATAAGCCTAGAGCCTTCATTAAGGTAGTTCACTGGGTCGCAGCCACATTGTTAAACATTCACTCCCGTTGAATTGGTTAGGCTCTCCCCCTCCCGCCAGCTTTCGACTTTACTTTTAACTGATTGTAACCTCAATTTTTTTACTTTTAATGATACAATTTCTTTGTTTGCGTTGATCAAAAAAAAAACTAGAAAATTCAATACTTGGGCTTGAGTGGAAAGACCTTCGTGCTTATTGAGTTGAACCAGTGACTTTTAGAACAAATATATAGGACAAAAGGAACTTCATTAAGGACACCTAACAAAAAACAGACTGTTTAGGGCCCACTTAGATTAGGGATCATTGTCTCCCAGTTCTTACCAATCTCTCGTGTCGTGTGTAATCAACATTTTGCTTACTTCACAACTTGATCGAATAAGAATCATTGATTCCCTTTGGTATCAATTAACTCAAACCCGAATGTCGCATTCACATGTCGATATACGATGGATAATCATAATTTTTTTAGATAATATTCAAATTACATGTCCAATACTTGTAATCCTAACCTTTACTAGGATTGAGGTCTTTAGAAACCTAACCTGTTATAGAATCCTTATACTTTTCGATAACAGTTGATAGAAAAAAAAGGGGTTTTCAAGAAAAAAACGTCATAGACTCAACATAGTCTATCTGGTCCGCTATGTTTCTCTTCAGCATCTCTTCCATTCCTACTACACGTGAATTTTGGCTAAGAAAAGGCACTTGAAAATTGTCATCAAAACAGGTTGAAATAACATACCATAAATGCTTGAAATGTCAAAATATAAGGCTTCACTACATTAGAACAGAGAGTGCCAATTCCTTCTAACATCTTGCAGAATACAATGGTAACTTAAATAAATACACATTTGGAATCAACTCAAGGGGAAACTTCACTAAATTTAAAGGTTGAAGCATTTCTAAAATCATACCCAAATATTCAGCTTTAAAAAAAATCTGCAAGCCACTCTCCCAAGAAAACATTCGGCAGTATTTTTTGATTGCTAAACGTCATACAGAAAGGATCATAATAACTCAAAGCAATCAAAACTAATGACAAACTTTCCTTATTTCAAAAATAATCTTCTCATCATGCACAAAAAACACAGAAAGTGCAACAAGATGCATTAAGACGCATTAGATAATTAATAGCCATCATCTTACATGAACATCTGCAAGGTTTTCTAGGGTGGGGGGGCGGGGGCGGGGGCATGTGAATCTGTTCCTTGGAAAAAATGTATTAGCTGCAAAAAAATCATGTATGACTATGACCCAATTACTGTAATCCTTATTCCCTGCATAGAAAGGAGACCATGTGATCATAAAAAGGCATTGACACGATGTTAAGGTAGCAGTGATCCATGTCAGAAACACAGTGGCTAAATTATGTAACTGGAAGTCTGGAAAGATATATTTTGCCTGTTTTTTCAAATTGTTATTTAATATCACAAACATTCTATCTCACTGCTACTCTTCAACTACATCTTCTCTGGCCACTCTGGGCATCAGAAGAATTCAGTTACCCATCTGAGGAACTATCTCTTGTAACAAAACCAGGGTTTCCATGTATGTATCAACATGAAAAGAGCGTGTGTTCCCAAGGATTTCAAGGTCCTTGATCAGTCCCGTCTTGGGGTCATAAGCAACCAGCTTGCAGCTCCTCGGTGACAGCAAAACTTCACCATTCTTCCTAAATCCTATTATTTTCTCCAATGTTCCCTCTAGATCAATATTAAATAATCTAGTCCATGACTCTGCAACTCCATACTCTTTCATAACCCACACACAACATGACATAGTTCCTATTTCTTTATCGTATTCGATCACAGCAAGAGATTCCCTAAATACAGAAATAGACAAGTTTGTCGCAATCTCACCAGCCAAAGCATCAGGAAGCACAATCTCATCAAATACCTCTTCACCCAGATCAAATGACACTATCAAACTACGGAACCTGAACTCGAAACGCCGATTATTTGCAATCCAATGCACAACCCCATTTACCAAAGCCTGTGACCACATAAATTCCACCATACAATATGAAGGAGCAGCCGAATTAATGCTTCTCCACGATCCCGTGCTAAGCGTGTAAATCTCAACATCGGGAGGGGCTTCGTAGCCATTAAAAAACCCTTTGTAATATACAATTCTCACCACTTTGAAATCTTGAGTCATTGGGTCCACTCCGAAACCAAGCACAAACATGTGTGGTGATTTTGGCTTACTGGGTTTTGGCAGAGTAACCGATTTCCTAATCGATGGGTTCCACAGAATTATAGTTTCCATATCACCAAATAAATCATCAGACAAGCATATCAACCCATTGCAACCACCAACTATTCTAAAATACCCAATTGGACTCTTAAATGGAAATTCCAGTTCCGAAAAACTAACCCCAAATGTTTCATCTTCTCGGTGTAATGTATAGTGCTCGTTGTGGTCATTCTTGTCGTAATGTCTGATAAAAAGTGTGGGATGGTCGATTTTGCTGTTCAAAATGGTGCGATTGAGGTGTGTGACGATGAAATTAGGGCTTGTGATCAAAGAGTGCCATGCCTTGCAGACGAGTATGCATCGGAGGATGGATTTGACGGGTAGTTTTGTGAGGATTTCAATTATGATTTCGTGAGGTAAATAGTCTGACATTGATGCTAATTTATAGGGGTTTCCAGACAGAAAAGGTAACAAAACCTTAGAATTTGAGAAAGAGGATTGAAAATATCATAATTGAGCAATGGACTTACTGAGGCTTTGGTCTTTCGGACTTGGGAGAGACTTCGCACATGGAGCTACGCCGGATAACAGAGAGATGAAAGAGAGAGTCAGGGAAATGTGCAGAGAGAGAGGGTGAAGAGAAAAGTCGAAAACCTAGCCCTTTTCCATCAACTAACAGTAAGCCCCAAATCCCAAAGAAAATATATAGGTAAAATTCACACAGACCCCACCCCTTGCGTCAAATTCCATGGAGATCCCCAAACCTTTCAATAATAATAATAAACTGATCTGTAAGCATTTTTTTTTTTTTTTGCTTGTGACTTTTAATTATTATTATTTATTTGAAGATGGGTCGTGAATGTTGAGTGTTGACCTTCACCACATATCATCAAACTAATTTTCACCTCGATCTGATTAAAGGTACGTTATTCACGCTAAGATTAAAATATTTATAAAAGATAAATATGGTTTCAAAGAGTTGATCAAATTCACACTCAAACTCTCTGATACAGTCAATGACAAGTCATCAATGTCAGAACTAGAATGTTTATAAACGATAAAATCCCTCGTGGCCTGACTTTAATGAGTTGTCAAAATTCACACTTTGGACATCTGAATTTACAGTTAACTAGTTCATGTTACCACTTGAACTACCGATTGAAATTTTGCCCCATATCATCTGACGAACCATAAAATTCCTAACAAAAAGAAAAATTCAAAGTTAAAATATTTTGACATTTCCTAAATTACCTTTATTTATGTAGTAAAGTATGATTTGAAAGACAATATTGAACCAAATTGTATATTATTTTCTAATTAAATTTGTCTTCTTCTTTCCACTTTCAATTTTAATTTTTAAAAAATGACTTAACCGTATTTACCCAAACAACAAATTAATCAGCCATCAAGGCATGTGCCACCATCACCATTCCCCCCTCTTCTCCAAACACACATTTATGCATAAAAGTTCTTCCCTTGGTGATTGTGTAAACATTAAAAAATTAAATTAATTTCTATAATTGGGTTAAATCGATTAAATAAATTACTAAAATAAAATTAAGTTAGACTTAAATTCCAAAATTCAGAATAATATAAATTCAAGTTTAATTAAACAGACTTATAAATTCTAAAATTAAAATTAATTGAACTTAAATTTTGTAAGTCCAAATAATATAAATTCATTAGAGTCCAAAAATTTAAATAAATATAGGTGGTCCATTACCTAAAGCTGATATAAAAGTATTCAAGTAAAATATCATTTTATGGATAATTGTTGAGGAGGAAGATCAAGAAACCTCCGCTTGAGTCCATCCTAGGAGAAGAAGAGAAGATCAAGAAAATTTTGTCAGAGTCCATCACAAGAGGAAAAAGGAAGATCAGTACTGAACCTCTGCTGAAGTCAACCTCTAACTTAAGTCTTATCAATCCATCTTTAAAGAGAAAAGCACATCGTCAAAGTTCTTCTTCGAGAAATTCAAATCATTTTCTAATCATCCAACACAAAAAACACTAAGAAGATCCACCAAAGTCATTATCAATCCAAAAACGAGAATCTCGTAAATCAGATGCCCATCTTCAGCAAATCCATCATTAAATTGAAGATTGAGAATTATGTCAACTTAGCATTTGTCTTCATCAAATTCACCCAAGTTATTTCCAAATTGAAGATCAATAATCACGTCGATCAAATCCTCATTATCACCAAATTTATCAAAACATCACCAATTTGAAGATTGAGAATCACGCTAATCGAGTTCTTACCATCTAAATCCACCAAAGTCAACAACAAATCGAAAATAAAAAAACAAGTTGATCAAGTTTTTGTCTCATCAAATTCATCAAAGCTACCACCAAACCAAAGGTCAAAAAACACATCGATTTGATCCTCGTCATTATCAAATCTATTGTTAATTAGAGAATAGTGCACGTGAAAAGCACACTAAAAAACGTCAACACCACTAATTTTTTTGTTCAAAATCAAACGATTGTAATTTAACATTGTTTTGTTTTAATTTTGTACACAAAATTTGTCGTTACAGATTAATTGAGACGTCAAAACTGGAAACCTACCTCCATCATTCCCTAAGAATTATATCGAGGAAATTTAGATAGTTGGACATATTACAAAAGCATTTAATACTGTTAACACAAACCCACTTTCTTAAGAGTTCGACTCAATTTTGACTCCTTCAATTGTATTCAGCGCAATGAATAAAATGTCTAATTTTTAATCAAAAAATTGTTTGATGTAAATGAGTATTTTTTTTTTTTCAAGATTTATATGATATCAAGCTCGATTGGAGCCTGACATAGACTTCACGTATGTTCAAGTAGAACAAAAACGTGAGAGCTTACTATATGATCTAGGATTCAAGCAAGGTTTGAGAAAGAACCCAAACTTATCAACTTACCTCAAGAGTGTAATACCAATTTGAGTTTAAGTTTTAATGTAGCAAAGTTCGAAAATGACAAATTGCAACCAAATATGTACATGCAATAGATGTGTATCTCCTTCAAATCCCTTTAACCCTGAGAAATATTGTGTTGGGAAAATAAGATGAATATTGACATAAACCCAAAACCCCCACCTCAAACCCAAGAAAATATTCAATGTAATAGAGATATCGTGGTATCGCTTTGTTATGATGTCACTAGCTAATAAAAAAAATAAGTAAACATGATAAAGTAATTGAATCTCATATAATTCAAGAAGTATCTCTATATATGATCTAAATTATGTAACTGGAATGATCTATTTTGCCTTTTTTTTGCAAATTGCTATTTAATATCACTAACATTCTACCTCTTCAACTACATTCGCTTGTCTTCTCTGGCCACTATGAGCATCGCAAGAATTCAGTTACCCCTCTCAGGGGCCTTGAACTAAACCAGCCTCACTTAAGCAAGGAATGACCGACTTAGGAGCTCACCTTCACACCCAACTTGATCAGGAGGGGACCGACTTTTTATGCGAGACTGCTTTGTGTCGGATAATGAAACGGTACTCTGTAGTAGACCTCTGGCCTCAGAGATAGACCCATTATAGGACTAAGACAAATAAGGCATATTCGGTGCCCCAACTATATAGTTATTCCAGACCCCGCTTGCGCTTTATCTGGTGCTCGTACTGGTTCGGAACTGGGTGAAGGGATGCGGGTCGTGTGGTGCTGAACTTCTCAAACCAAGCACGAGGAGCCTATTTTAGACCATAGAGAGCCGACTCATTGAATAAAGGACCGGCAAACCTAAAACTGTTTTGTTTCTACGAGCTGCCTTCCAAGTGAGAACCAACCGAGCACTCTTTCGTAGAGCTACTTACCCGAGAGTACCGGAACTGAACTAACGCTTTGATTTCCCTAATAAAACCAGGGTTTCCATGTATGTATCAACATGAAAGGAGCGCGTGTCACCAAGGATTTCAAGGTCCTTGATCAGTCCCATCTTGGGGTCATAAGCAACCAGCTTGCAGCTCCTCGATGACAACAAAACTTCACCATTCTTCCTAAATCCTATTATTTTCTCCAATGTTCCCACTAGATGAATGCTAAATAATTTAGTCCATGAATCTGCAACTCCATACTCTTTCATAACCCACACACAACATGACGTAGTTCCTATTTCCTTATCATACTTGATCACAGCAAGGGACTCCCTAAATACAGAAGTAGACAAGTTTGTCGCAATCTCACCAGCCAAAGCCTCAGGAAGCACAATCTCATGAAATACCTCTTCACCCAAATCGAATGACACAATCAAACTGCAGAACCCGAACTCAAAACATGGATTATATGCAATCCAATGCACAACCCCATTTACCAAAGCCTGTGACCACATATATTCCACCATACAATATGAAGGAGCAGCCGAATTAATGCTTCTCCACGATCCTGTGCTGAGCGTGTAAATCTCAACATTGGGAGGGGCTTCGTAGCCACTAAAAAACCCTTTGTAATATACAATTCTCACCACTTTGAAATCCTGAGTCATTGGGACAACTCCGAAACCAAGCACAAACATGTGTAGTGATTTTGACTTACTGGGTTTTGGCAGAGTAACCGATTTCCTAATCGATGGGTTCCATAGAATTATAGTTGTCATATCACCAAATAAATCATAAGACAAGCATATCAACCCATTGCAACAACCAACTATTCTAAAATACCCAATTGGAATCTTAAATGGAAATTCCAGTTCCGAAAAACTAACCCCAAATGTTTCATCTTCTCGGTGTAATGTATAGTGCTCGTTCTGGCCATTCTTGTCGTAACGTCTGATGAAAAGTGTGGGATGGTAGATTTTGCTGCTCAAAACGGTGCGATTGAGGTGTCTGACGATGAAATTAGGGCTTGTGATCAAAGAGTACCATGCCTTGCAGACGAGTATGCATCGGAGGATGGATTTGACGGGTAGTTTTGTGAGGATTTCAATTATGATTTCGTGAGGTAAATAGTCTGACATTGATGCTAATTTATAGGGGTTTCCAGACAGAAAAGGTAACAAAACCTTAGAATTTGAGAAAGAGGATTGAAAATATCATAATTGAGCAATGGACTTACTGAGGCTTTGGTCTTTCGGACTTGGGAGAGACTTCGCACATGGAGCTACGCCGGATAACAGAGAGATGAAAGAGAGAGTCAGGGAAATGTGCAGAGAGAGAGGGTGAAGAGAAAAATCGAAAACCTAGCCCTTTTCCATCAACTAACAGTAAGCCCCAAATCCCAAAGAAAATATATAGGTAAAATTCACACAGACCCCACCCCTTGCGTCAAATTCCATGGAGATCCCCAAACCTTTCAATAATAATAATAAACTGATCTGTAAGCATTTTTTTTTTTTTTTGCTTGTGACTTTTAATTATTATTATTTATTTGAAGATGGGTCGTGAATGTTGAGTGTTGACCTTCACCACATATCATCAAACTAATTTTCACCTCGATCTGATTAAAGGTACGTTATTCACGCTAAGATTAAAATATTTATAAAAGATAAATATGGTTTCAAAGAGTTGATCAAATTCACACTCAAACTCTCTGATACAGTCAATGACAAGTCATCAATGTCAGAACTAGAATGTTTATAAACGATAAAATCCCTCGTGGCCTGACTTTAATGAGTTGTCAAAATTCACACTTTGGACATCTGAATTTACAGTTAACTAGTTCATGTTACCACTTGAACTACCGATTGAAATTTTGCCCCATATCATCTGACGAACCATAAAATTCCTAACAAAAAGAAAAATTCAAAGTTAAAATATTTTGACATTTCCTAAATTACCTTTATTTATGTAGTAAAGTATGAATTGAAAGACAATATTGAACCAAATTGTATATTATTTTCTAATTAAATTTGTCTTCTTCTTTCCACTTTCAATTTTAATTTTTAAAAAATGACTTAACCGTATTTACCCAAACAACAAATTAATCAGCCATCAAGGCATGTGCCACCATCACCAACCATCACCATTCCCCCCTCTTCTCCAAACACACATTTATGCATAAAAGTTCTTCCCTTGGTGATTGTGTAAACATTAAAAAATTAAATTAATTTCTATAATTGGGTTAAACCGATTAAATAAATTACTAAAATAAAATTAAGTTAGACTTAAATTCCAAAAGTCAGAATAATATAAATTCAAGTTTAATTAAACAGACTTATAAATTCTAAAATTAAAATTAATTGAACTTAAATTTTGTAAGTCCAAATAATATAAATTCATTAGAGTCCAAAAATTTAAATAAATATAGGTGGTCCATTACCTAAAGCTGATATAAAAGTATTCAAGTAAAATATCATTTTATGGATAATTGTTGAGGAGGAAGATCGAGAAACCTCCGCCTGAGTCCATCCTAGGAGAAGAAGAGAAGATCAAGAAAATTTTGTCAGAGTCCATCACAAGAAGAAAAAGGAAGATCAGTACTGAACCTCTGCTGAAGTCAACCTCTAACTTAAGTCTTATCAGTCCATCTTTAAAGAGAAAAGCACATCGTCAAAGTTCTTCTTCGAGAAATTCAAATCATTTTCTAATCATCCAACACAAAAAACACTAAGAAGATCCACCAAAGTCATTATCAATCCAAAAACGAGAATCTCGTAAATCAGATGCCCATCTTCAGCAAATCCATCATTAAATTGAAGATTGAGAATTATGTCAACTTAGCATTTGTCTTCATCAAATTCACCCAAGTTATTTCCAAATTGAAGATCAATAATCACGTCGATCAAATCCTCATTATCACCAAATTTATCAAAACATCACCAATTTGAAGATTGAGAATCACGCTAATCGAGTTCTTACCATCTAAATCCACCAAAGTCAACAACAAATCGAAAATAAAAAAACAAGTTGATCAAGTTTTTGTCTCATCAAATTCATCAAAGCTACCACCAAACCAAAGGTCAAAAAACACATCGATTTGATCCTCGTCATTATCAAATCTATTGTTAATTAGAGAATAGTGCACGTGAAAAGCACACTAAAAAACGTCAACACCACTAATTTTTTTGTTCAAAATCAAACGATTGTAATTTAACATTGTTTTGTTTTAATTTTGTACACAAAATTTGTCGTTACAGATTAATTGAGACGTCAAAACTGGAAACCTACCTCCATCATTCCCTAAGAATTATATCGAGGAAATTTAGATAGTTGGACATATTACAAAAGCATTTAATACTGTTAACACAAACCCACTTTCTTAAGAGTTCGACTCAATTTTGACTCCTTCAATTGTATTCAGCGCAATGAATAAAATGTCTAATTTTTAATCATAAAAATTGTTTGATGTAAATGAGTATTTTTTTTTTTTCAAGATTTATATGATATCAAGCTCGATTGGAGCCTGACATAGACTTCACGTATGTTCAAGTAGAACAAAAACGTGAGAGCTTACTATATGATCTAGGATTCAAGCAAGGTTTGAGAAAGAACCCAAACTTATCAACTTACCTCAAGAGTGTAATACCAATTTGAGTTTAAGTTTTAATGTAGCAAAGTTCGAAAATGACAAATTGCAACCAAATATGTACATGCAATAGATGTGTATCTCCTTCAAATCCCTTTAACCCTGAGAAATATTGTGTTGGGAAAATAAGATGAATATTGACATAAACCCAAAACCCCCACCTCAAACCCAAGAAAATATTCAATGTAATAGAGATATCGTGGTATCGCTTTGTTATGATGTCACTAGCTAATAAAAAAAATAAGTAAACATGATAAAGTAATTGAATCTCATATAATTCAAGAAGTATCTCTATATATGATCTAAATTATGTAACTGGAATGATCTATTTTGCCTTTTTTTTGCAAATTGCTATTTAATATCACTAACATTCTACCTCTTCAACTACATTCGCTTGTCTTCTCTGGCCACTATGAGCATCGCAAGAATTCAGTTACCCCTCTCAGGGGCCTTGAACTAAACCAGCCTCACTTAAGCAAGGAATGACCGACTTAGGAGCTCACCTTCACACCCAACTTGATCAGGAGGGGACCGACTTTTTATGCGAGACTGCTTTGTGTCGGATAATGAAACGGTACTCTGTAGTAGACCTCTGGCCTCAGAGATAGACCCATTATAGGACTAAGACAAATAAGGCATATTCGGTGCCCCAACTATATAGTTATTCCAGACCCCGCTTGCGCTTTATCTGGTGCTCGTACTGGTTCGGAACTGGGTGAAGGGATGCGGGTCGTGTGGTGCTGAACTTCTCAAACCAAGCACGAGGAGCCTATTTTAGACCATAGAGAGCCGACTCATTGAATAAAGGACCGGCAAACCTAAAACTGTTTTGTTTCTACGAGCTGCCTTCCAAGTGAGAACCAACCGAGCACTCTTTCGTAGAGCTACTTACCCGAGAGTACCGGAACTGAACTAACGCTTTGATTTCCCTAATAAAACCAGGGTTTCCATGTATGTATCAACATGAAAGGAGCGCGTGTCACCAAGGATTTCAAGGTCCTTGATCAGTCCCATCTTGGGGTCATAAGCAACCAGCTTGCAGCTCCTCGATGACAACAAAACTTCACCATTCTTCCTAAATCCTATTATTTTCTCCAATGTTCCCACTAGATGAATGCTAAATAATTTAGTCCATGAATCTGCAACTCCATACTCTTTCATAACCCACACACAACATGACGTAGTTCCTATTTCCTTATCATACTTGATCACAGCAAGGGACTCCCTAAATACAGAAGTAGACAAGTTTGTCGCAATCTCACCAGCCAAAGCCTCAGGAAGCACAATCTCATGAAATACCTCTTCACCCAAATCGAATGACACAATCAAACTGCAGAACCCGAACTCAAAACATGGATTATATGCAATCCAATGCACAACCCCATTTACCAAAGCCTGTGACCACATATATTCCACCATACAATATGAAGGAGCAGCCGAATTAATGCTTCTCCACGATCCTGTGCTGAGCGTGTAAATCTCAACNGGATTTAAATTTCATAAGTCCAAATAATACAAATTCAAGTTTAATTAAACATACTTCTAAATTCTAAATTTAAACTTAATTGAATCTAATTTTTATAAGTCCAAGTAATCTATAACATAAAATATGACAGATTTCAATAAGTTCATCTGACAGTCATAAATAGATTCATCAAACGACCACTAATATTCCTCTCAAAGTCATTCAAATTGAATTTTTTTTACACCCAAAGTCATCACAAATCTCACTTACCTTGCACCGTGCCTTTAGACATAGGTTACACATAGTATAAATCTATTAGATTCCATAAATTTAAATGAATATAGGTGACCCAGTACCTAAAGTTGATATAAAAGTATTCAGGTAAATAATCATTATATGGATAACTACTAATGATACACAAATTAGGTTTGTAGACCACCTGTTAATTAAACAGTAAAAAATGCAGTAATTGATAAGTGAGAGATAGAGACAAAAGCAAGACAAGGTTTATAGTGGTTCGGTCTACATGACTTACGTCCACTTTGAATGGCTAGGATCGTCGAATATTTTATTAACTCAAGTGTGTAGGGAGAGCAAAGAGTTACAAGCTATGAGAGAGAGAGGAGAGATATGCTCGATTGAGTGTGATGCCCCCTAAGTGTTGGCGGAGCTTACAATTTATAGTCGCCTCATAACGGATTAGGTGGCGACTTAATTCTGATTAAATAGTTAATTTGGCGGTCAAAATGGATTTGGGCGATTTAATAGTAATTAAATAGCTGATCTGACGGAGGTGACGATCTCTTATCAACGGGCGAGGTGGTTACGGTGTTCTCCATGAGATTCAATCAAGATGAGGTGAGGATTGACTCTTTCCAAAGCGACAAAGATGAGGCCTTGGATGACCCTTACTCCAAGGTGGCTAGGAGGAGGCTATTGGATAACCCTTGCATACTCCCCCTGTTGATGTAGCTCCGCAAACCTAATGAGCTTGATTGGACGTGGACCACTTCGGGCGCTGGATCTCTTAAAGTTGAGCTCTTAATTTAAACTGGGCTTGTAGCATGAGTTGACCCCTTGGGCTTGGCCCATCATTTACCCCTAAATCCCTGTGTCCAATGAAACTTAGAGATGAGGGCATTTTGTTGAATTTAAATTTTGGCTGAACGTACAACTGAAAAAACTTCGAGAGGCCAAAATATCTATTTCTAGCCTTTTTTTAGACTTTTAACAGCATCAGTCACAACCAAAGTCTATGAGTCTTGTAAGGCTCACCAAAAGCTTTGATTTGATATATTATGGGGAGTAATGATATATGAATTTAAAAAATAGACTTGATAATCTCAACCATTGAATAGGTAGTGAGTTCTAATAAATGCTGAAACCCACAGTGAAATCAATGATTGTAATTGTCAAGTCTAATTTTTAAGTCTATGTAGCATTACTCTATTATGGTCCCATTTAGAGTAACGAAATAAAAGTTACGATCAAAATAGCGAGCAGGAAGCTGAGCGCTCAATTTGGGTGAATAGNCCTGTGTCCAATGAAACTTAGAGATGAGGGCATTTTGTTGAATTTAAATTTTGGCTGAACGTACAACTGAAAAAACTTCAAGAGGCCAAAATATCTATTTCTAGCCTTTTTTTAGACTTTTAACAGCATCAGTCACAACCAAAGTCTATGAGTCTTGTAAGGCTCACCAAAAGCTTTGATTTGATATATTATGGGGAGTAATGATATATGAATTTAAAAAATAGACTTGATAATCTCAATCATTGAATAGGTAGTGAGTTCTAATAAATGCTGAGACCCACAGTGAAATCAATGGTTGTAATTGTCAAGTTTAATTTTTAAGTCTATGTAGCATTACTCTATTATGGCCCCATTTGGAGTAACGAAACAAAAGTTACGATCAAAATAGCGAGCAGGAAGCTGAGCGCTCAATTTGGGTGAATAGACAGCCTCTGGGCGAGCAGACAGTTGAATTTTTTTTGAAAACCTTCAGGAGGCCAAAACAGTTGTTTTCGAGATTTTTTTGGAATTTTTACAGTGCCTTTCACTACCAAAGGTAGTGAGTTTTGTAGGGCTCGCCAATAGCTTCGATTTGATATATAATAATCCCTATTTGGAGTTTCGGATCAAAAGTTACGGTCAAAATAGTGATCAGGCCTTTTCNATCATTGAATAGGTAGTGAGTTCTAATAAATGCTGAGACCCACAGTGAAATCAATGGTTGTAATTGTCAAGTTTAATTTTTAAGTCTATGTAGCATTACTCTATTATGGCCCCATTTGGAGTAACGAAACAAAAGTTACGATCAAAATAGCGAGCAGGAAGCTGAGCGCTCAATTTGGGTGAATAGACAGCCTCTGGGCGAGCAGACAGTTGAATTTTTTTTGAAAACCTTCGGGAGGCCAAAACAATTGTTTCCGAGCTTTTTTTGGAATTTTTATAGTGCCTTTCACTACCAAAGGCAGTGAGTTTTGTAGGGCTCGTCAATAGCTTCGATTTGATATATAATAAGCCCTATTTGGAGTTTCGGATCAAAAGTTACGGTCAAAATAGTGATCAGGCCTTTTCAAATCCGAATTTCTTGAAAACTCCTCTTGATCGGCAACCCCCTCCTTTCCAGTAGACTCCATTTGCTTGAGGGACACCATTGGTCATATAAACTCCTTCATTTGCTCCCATTTTTTGGATTCTTGAAGAGCCCTAAGCTATAAATTAGGGTTTTTTTTGCCTTTTCTTTCCTCAATAGGATTTCAAGAAGCCCTAGGCAATAAATAGAAAACTTCTCCTTCATTTTGCCCATTTCATTTAACTTTGAGAGAGGAAAGTGGAGCTTTTCTTGGAATCCTTCAAGAACAAGTAGGTGAGGTTCTTGAGTTGAAATTCTATGAACAATGTCGAATGGTGGAGAACATGTGCTAAGGTATGCAAATCCTGGTGTGTAACTTGGAGAAGTTGGTGTTGTCCCCATAAAAGAGATAGAAGTGCGCGTCCCGAGGGAGGTGGAACCGTCGTGGGGTGCCTCTGATGTTGTTGTTCACGCAAGGGGCTCGCAGGACTCGCTATTGGGCGAGGCAGCCAAGGGATTGGGCGCCCATTTGGTGAGGCAAGGAGTGAGGCGGGCTAGAAGAGGCGCGCGACCCAACTGCAGTTGCCTGTTGTCCANCGTGGGGTGCCTCTGCTGCTGTTGTTCACGTAAGGGGCTCGCAGGACTCGCTATTGGGCGAGGCAGCCAAGGGATTGGGCGCCCATTTGGTGAGGCAAGGAGTGAGGCAGGCTAGAAGAGGCGCGCAACCCAGCTGCAGCTGCCTGTTGTCCATGCAGAGGATGGCTTGGGTGGTCCGAGCAGCTTGGGCAAGCCTAGAAGGGAGCTTGTTGGTCAAGAGGATCATGCCACTGAGGATGGGCGAGCGGCTTAGGGTGCCGAGCGTATGGGCGCCCTTGCCACGGTGTTGGGCAAGATGCTTTTGTGTGCAAAGAAGGCAAGCAAGGGCAGACACAGAAAGGCACGCGTAGTGCATGCAGGCGACGCGGGGGGGGGGGGGGGGG
>CAUOFW020006080.1:0-10568 GCA_963454935.2 Ilex paraguariensis | reverse complement strand
AGAGAGAGAGAGAGAGAGAGAGAGAGAGAGAGAGNTTGGTCTAACAATAATGCTAATTATTGATCTCTCCGACAACTCAACGAGGACAAGAGAGAGAGAGAGTGTGTGTGTGTGTGTGAGAGAGAGAGAGAGAGAGAGAGAGAGAGAGAGAGAGAGAGAGAGAGAGTTGTTGCCATGCTTCTAACAGTTGAGTTGATGTCTTCTATGTGCTCCTCTTGATAGTTGAAGAATGACATGCCCTTGTTTTCTCCTTTTAACTATGTGCATTGTGACGAAATTTTCAGCGTTAATCCAAGAACATAAATTGTACCCTAAACACCAAACCTTAAACCGCAATGCCCAATTTTTTTTCGGAACTACTAAAAATCATATGAAAAGGCTTCCATGCCAAATTGTTTCTCGTGTGGCAGACTCTAAAACAGTCATTGGTGTCTTAGTAAAGTCCATATTAGTCTAACTAGGGTCACCCACATTGCTCGCTTAGCCTTATAATTACCACAAAACTGGAAGCTTGACCAAGTCAAGCCCAATACTAGGATATTTCTTGAAAGATCACGTAACTAGGGTGAATTACACTTTGAATCCCAAATATCTTTAAATTTTTAATTATTCTCAAAAAAGATCAAAATTTTCACCTTTTACATTCAGTTAAACAAAACCCAAAAAGGTAGCAATGGTCCAAAATTAAATGTCCTTTTTTTAATTAATTTTTCTTTGCTCTAATTTTACATATTTTTTTGTACTCAATTATTTGTATATTACTCAATGAAAATTGATACGCTATCTAAATCAAAACTCAAATCTTTCGTACTAAATGCATTTACACCTCACATATTATTTTATGGGTCCCCAAAAAATCAGTTTTTTAATTCAGTCAGGTGTAAATGTGTTTGGAATGAGAGATTTGAGTTTTGATTTGGGCAGTATAACATTTTTCATTCCTCAATTTTAAGTATTCTAGAAAATCCTTAGAGGCGGTTCAATAGTTGAGTCTATCATCTAGTAATCTAGAAGTCTTAGGTTTAACGCTTTCAATACCCCCTGAGAGTCAACCAGCTTTTTTTCTTGGGAGATATGTTCTAAACTCGCTCAAGCACAAGTTTGAACACATTATAGTAAAAAAAATATTTTAAATAAAAAATTTGAACCTAATTTCTTTAAAAAGACCACGATACTACTTTTTCTTTGATTTAAAAGTGTAATGTAAAAATTTTAAATCTTTCAAGATGCAAACCAAGTATTTGAAGAATTTTGGGATGTAAAGTGTTCTTTCGCCTCATTTCTAGTGGCAAAATGTGAGCAGCCATTTGCTTTCTCCTGATTTAATGGCTGTCCTCAAGCTAGTTTGGTTGGCTTTCATCCCATGTGCACTGAATGCCTCTAATGAATCCCATTGTTTTCTTGATGAAGAAGTCCTTTGCTTTTATCACCTTCTCTTCTTCCTCCAAGAAAAAACCAAACCAGAGGAAAGAAGGAAGGTCTTGACATTCTTGTCGAAAATTTTGTTCTAAATAGAAGCAATTTTGAGGTAAAGAGAAGAATCTTGTTCAAGAAAGGCAAAATAAGATGAATGATCTTTTCTCCCACTCATTCAAACGATACCAGGACCTTAAACAACAGGCCTATGCCGATGACATGGAGGCCGGTGGAGGGAATGGAAATGAGACCATTGATCTTGACAAATTTTTTGAAGATGTCGAGAATGTCAAGGAAGATATGAGAAATGTTGAGAAACTCTACAAAAGGCTGCAAGAATCGAACGAAGAGAGCAAAACGGTTCACAATGCAAAAACCATGAAACAGCTGAGATCCCGGATGGATTCAGACGTCGAACAGGTTTTGAAACGGGTTAAGATCATCAAAGGGAAGCTTGAGGCGCTCGAACGATCCAATGCAGCTCACAGGAAGACTCCAGGGTGTGGTCCAGGCTCGTCTGCTGATCGAACACGAACCTCAGTAGTGAGTGGATTAGGGAAGAAGCTGAAGACAATGATGGATGATTTTCAAGGGTTAAGGACTAATATGAATGCTGAATACAAGGAAACAGTGGGGCGAAGATATTTCACTGTAACGGGTGAGAAGGCGAATGATGAATTGATTGAAGATTTGATTTCGAGTGGTGAGAGTGAAACATTCCTTCAAAAGGCGATTCAGGAACAGGGTCGCGGTCAGATTATGGATACGATTTCAGAAATTCAAGAGAGGCATGATGCTGTGAAGGAGATTGAGAAGAATTTGATTGAACTTCATCAGATTTTTTTAGACATGGCTGCACTTGTGGAGGCACAGGGGCAGCAATTGAATAACATAGAGACTCATGTGGCACATGCTAGTTCTTTCGTTAGACGAGGGACTGAACAGCTCCAAGAAGCAAAGGAGTATCAGAAGAGCTCGAGGAAATGTAAATGCTTTGCTATGGTTCTTGTTATTTGCATCATCATCGTTGCTCTTTACCCGATTTGGTCTACTGCTTTAATCCAATATTTTTTTTGAATCGTCGATGATTGAGAAGAGCTTGTTTGGATCTGATTGTCACCTCCTGTAACGATAGGCATGTGGAGCAAAAAGAAAGAGATTTCTGTGATGAAAAAAAAACAATCACATGTTTCTTTATTCTAGGACAAACTAATGTATATATATTTCTTTCATTCACTTTCTTATCTTCAACGATATATATATATATATTTTTTTTTGACTCGAGATGGTTTTATTTGCATGTTTTACATACATTCCCATTTCTTTCTGCAATTGTAATTTTGTATTTGGTTGAGAAGCAATCAGTGTGTCATTGCTGTAGAAAATGGTGTGGTTTTGGGAACAGCTGAGACTATTGCACTTGAAAGTTCATAGGAGGCAATATCAACACCATTAGAGATTGAAACTGAATGAGTAGTTTAATTGGTATTGTTCAATTCTGTCCCTTTTCCCCCACTCGTAGACAATCTCCAATCAGAAAACAATTGTGCTCTAGAAATCATAAATTTGTCATATTTTTTACATTCAAATTTGACAGATTTATTACATAATTTTCGTTTACTTGGCTCACGTATCATTTTTTTCGATTTTATTGGCCAATTTAACCTTTTGATCCTAATGCTATGTCTGATAGGAGGAATGAAAAGTATAAGAGATGAAAAATATGATGGCTATATGTTCTTTCTTTTGGGGAAGGAAAGACGTTTTTCCTCCTTCTTGTTAATTAGGAAAAATAATTATTTTATTTTATTTATTTGAGATGAATAAATTTTTTTTGAACATATAATTTATTAAATGTCATGAATGCCCTTGTGTGATATAAAACATAAACTCAAAAAGTTTCTATGGGCCCCACCACTTTATTATTTTTCTTGTATTTGAGAAATAAAATAAGATTTTTTTGGGAGTAGATACATTTTTTTAGACTTTTGAGATGAAGTGTACGGATAAGTATTTTATTCAATTAAATTCAATTTTAATAAAAACATTTTGTGATTAGACACAAAATTCAAATGACTTTTGAATTTTTTTAATTACTTACCCTTTTTTAAATTATGCATAATTTTTATTCTTTCACTCTCTCTCCACTTATTTCTCACACCATTACTCTCTCTCTCTCTCCGTTAGTCTCTTTATATCTTCCTTATTTTTTTTTCTCTTTCTCTCCCATTGATAATTTATTTTTCTTTTCAAATATATAAAAATTTGAATTTGATTTTTTCACCTCTCTCTCCTATTTTCTCTCTCACTCTAATTTCTCTCACCGTTACTCTCTCTCTCTCTTTTATTTCTCTCTTTATGTCAACGTTACAACAATACAATTATACAAATCAGTTATACCAATCAGTTACAATTATCCTATAAGACACTAAACAATTGCCCAGAATACCAAATTTGGTGTAATGGTAAACTCTTTTATGTAATAATAAACCTAATTTAATATATGTAATTGTTGTAACTATGTCGTGATACTAAATGATATAACTTTTTGGTTTATGTAAATAACTAAATAACAAATTGAGTTAGTGTTGTAATTTTATGTAATTGTTTAATGTAATTATTTAGTTTATTAGAACACATGAGTAACTATTTAGTGTATTATAAGATAATTATAACTAGTCAGTATAACTGATTAATGTAATTATGTTGTTGTAATTTTGATATAAGGAGATACAGAATATAAAGAGAAAGAGATGAAAGAGAGTAATGGAGAGATGAAAAAATTAAATCAAAATATTTATAAAAAAAATAAATTATCCATGAGGGAGGGAATAGGGGATAGATAGAGAAAATAGAAAGAGAATGAGAGAGTAATGGAAAGAGAGAGAGAGAGACTATGGAGTAATAAATGATCTTTTAGTCTTTTTTCTTTTTTTTTTATAAAAATGCACTTAAATTCAAATAAGTTTTCTTAATGTAGTTTAACTCAATTAATGCTAAATGAACTTAAAAACTAAACTTAATAATTTCAACTATTGAATAGATAGTGGATTTCAATAAATGCTGGGACCCACAATAAAATCAATGGTTCTAATTATCAAATTTAATTTTTAAGTCTACCTATTAAGTCTATATAGTATTGCTCTAAGTCCAAATTTTTGTACCGACTTCTATATTTCTCAATAAAATAATGTGAGCCCACATTTATTATTCTTTTCAAAAATTGGTGATTGTGTCATTTTGTAGAGGATATAAAAGTGAATTTATCCCTTGAAATCGTCGTGCTTATGTTTTTCCTTTCATTCTCCACCCAAATTTGGGCTTCTGGCAGATAAAAAATGGTGGACGAAACTGATTCACTTTCCATCCATTTTTCTTTCTCTTTTTTTTTGTTTTCCATTCATACCAAATAGAGAAAATTATCACTTTTCATCCATTCATTTTCCTTTCTACCAAACACAAGGTAAAAGAAAGGGAGACCATATGTATTGATCTTTGTGTTGACCAAGCTCACTGAATTATAGGAGTGGCAATGCTACAATTTTGGCATGTACTATGAACTTAACAGTATCATCAAATGTCCCTTATGCTACCAAATTTGACACTCGAACTTGAATATGATCATTACTTAGTATATCCAACTCCAGACCGAAGATGAGGCTTTATATAAAAATATGATAAAACCTAAGTATAAAAAAGATGTTGGTTGATGTAGAAATGGCCAAACTCTTCATACCATGTTGTTAGACTACCATTATTGGCACTCTGACAACAGTTTCAATTGCTCCACATTCGCAAGATGTAATGAGACTTTCTTCTTAATGGTGCACCACACACAGACAAGTTAGAGAAGGCTTTGGATTTTTGAGGAGCTACCAAACCAAGGGGCTTTAACTGCCTTGATAACCAGGAAAAGCCTTAGATTTTCACCGGAGTTTCCGTAGGGACAAGGTAGAACAGGAATTGTTGGATCAAAATAGGTTTTTAAGCGTAAAAACTAAATATTTGGTCAACTTTGAGGCTAAATTAAAGTGAAATTCGTTCGTTGTTTCTATGAAAAATTTCGTAGATTCATAATCTATTTCATAATGAGAATAACATAATATATTCACTTACTCAATTCAAGTAAGAAAAGAATGAAAAAATAGACTCCAAAGTAATCATTTTGAAATGTGAAAATAGAGGTTGTGCAATGTGAGATTTGACACCAATCTCACATTGGTTGAAGAAGAATTTCAACATGAACATATATAGGCTAAGTTTGCTCTATAGGATTGAGCTCCAAGGAGTACCATGATTTTATAAGCGGAGTGAGTGCCTACATGCTTTTGATTCGACCACACATGTGCGCCGCCCGCCCCAGCCGAACTTGGGTGTAGTTTAGACCAAATTCTATATTTTTTTGGAGAAAATTC
Organism: Ilex paraguariensis; assembly: GCA_963454935.2. Taxonomy (NCBI): domain Eukaryota; kingdom Viridiplantae; phylum Streptophyta; class Magnoliopsida; order Aquifoliales; family Aquifoliaceae; genus Ilex; species Ilex paraguariensis. The sequence goes on along the minus strand of CAUOFW020006080.1, from coordinate 4,737 downwards.
GTTTAATTAATTGAGCGTGAATTTCTTAACCTGGAATTAATTTTCAGTATCCATTGAATTGGATTTGTTGCTTCCCTCAAATCTGAAATTGAGTTGTGTCTATTCATAGAGAATAGTTACACAAGTGGTGTCTTATGGCTGCTGCATGTGTCTGCTGGGTTGCATCTGTTCACATGGTAATTAATTCGGACAGTCACCATTCTCTCTATAAAAAACCTAGTCACATAGTCATTATGTATATAATTCATTTAATACATTCTTAATCATTTAAGACAGTCTCATACATTATTAAGAAAATCTGCATTTAGAGAATACACAACACAATATTTGGTTCGCTAGACGGGTAGATTAGAGTGTTACTTCTGCTCGTGTAAAGATCACTGTATTCTGGGAGGCAGACGCTCGATATTTTATAAGTACCGTGTGTGAGGATGAAATCTGTCTAAATGATATAGTGTCAAATACTAACATTGATCTACATAAAGTTCAATAACAGTTTCTGTTCTGTAACTGAGTTAATATTTATATTGCTTAAACAAACAATTGCGTGTAATCCTTTTGTATAACTCTTTCGTGTAAGACTGTTTTTGTGTAACTTTTGATTGTTACTGTTTTGTTACACATTACATAGTTTAAATTAAAAATATTAATAAGTGATTTTACAAAATTTGAAATACCATAAACAACAGGAACTTCCCCAGCAAACTCCACTCCTCGACCGACTTACCAAACAGTCAAGTCGCTCATCATTTTTTTGGATGAATATTGTAAAACAATAAAACTATTCTTGTATGAATTTTTAGATTTTCTCATAATTTGCACCTTAAAAGATACATCGATTCTGACTTTACACTCTAAAAAATTATTTTTTCTATATTATACCCTAAATGTCATAAATTAATTCTAATGTGACCCTCGAATTAATATTCATTTTAGATTCCGTTAAAAATTAATGCACATACCACCCACATGCATTACTTTTGAACAAAAATATAAGTTCACAATTTATATCCTTAGGTGATATGTACATCAATTTTTAACGATATTTAAAATAAAAGTTAATTTGAGAGCCACATTGGAGCCAATTTTTGACATATAGTGTGTAATGTAAAAAAAAAAATTTTTAGGGTATAAAGTGAAAACTGAGACATCTTTTAGGAAAGGCCGGAATTTTTTTTTTTTTGGGGGGGGGGAGAGTATATAATTTCAAATGGGGGTCATAGTATGAGCCAAAGGGGTCTTTTTAGAAATTCTCGAGGGGCTTCAACCAATACGCTATCGTTTACTAGTTTACACTCTCGTGTCCTCCTGCCACTCTTCATTCCCGATTTGCACGACCTGGAATCTCAGACTCTGAAAAGGCGATAGTTCGATTTTCTCTCTCATCCATGGCTTCTTCCTGGGCAGCGAAAACGGCTCGTCAAGCCGTAGCCCTAGCTCGGCTCTCCTCTCCTAGATCATCAGCTCAAGCCCTAATTCAGCGCCGTGGCCTTGCTGGTGCTGCAGGTACTAATTTTCTCTCTCCTAAAATTTCAATGTAACCTCAGATCGATTCGATATATGTCCGTGTGTATGTATATCTATATGTACATACATATGTGTTGATGTTCTACGGTGATTTATTTCTACCTTGATTTATGATTGTAGATCCCCATGGACCTCCAAAAGTTAACTGTTGGCAAGACCCAATGAGTCCATCTAAATGGAAGGAAGAGCATGTGAGTCTCGACTCTTATTGCGTTTTCTTGAAAATGTGGAATTCTTATTGTGTACATTATGCTGAATTACCCAAATTGATTGCAGGATAAAGTGAGAATTTTGGAGTTTCACATGAATTTTGAGCATCATTTCAGTTAATACAAATATGACTATTGGCTAGCCTCTTATTCTAGGTTTTTCTGCTATGTAGAGTTCAGTTCATTTCATTTATACTGAATGTTGATTGAAGTAACTCAAGTGAGAGTCATTTATATTCTAAGGTTGTGTTTGGTTTAGGCATTAGATAGTACCAGATTGGACAAACCTGTTCGTCCCATACCCATCTATTTGGGCCTTGGATTTTGGCCTCACATCTATCCCATCTAATACTTTATTTGGATGGAGAATTGAATGATGATATAAACGTTAAATTAATAAATAATCCTCAAGATTATTATATCCTAGAGATTTTTAAGGGTAAAAATATCTTTTACCAAAACTTACCCCAACCGGACTATTTAAACTCACCAAATAGATGAGTTTATTTAAGAGGCTATATGTGGGTTCAAAAATACTATTCATCTAGGGTGGGAGTATTTTTAGTTCACAATTCCTAGGCTTTGGTATGTATCCAAATAAGGGAGTAAATGGGATAATGTAGGCACAAACATTATTTTGTTCAAGATTTCTTCTTAATACCTAGAACAAACACACCCTAATTAGCCATAACCTGCTTCCTATGAAGCACGGACACTCTCGAGAATGTGACGTATCCGTGTCGGACACTGACACTCTTCAGACATGTGTCCAATACTCTTTTATGTGTGTTCATAATTAAATGATAAATTTTTAATTTCGGACACGTGTCGGACACTTTTTTGGTGACGTGTCCGACACTTCTTTAGAACGTGTCTACTACTAAATAATAGGCATTTGTTGAAATGTGATTAACAAAATTTAAAAATTTGAGAAGATATAATTACTGATACTAGACATATTAAAGTTGTACTCCAAATATAATAATGAAAATAAAAGATGCATACAAGTTTTAAAAAAAAGGAATTGAGAAAATGAGAGGAATTATTTAAATTATATATTAGGTACATATTATGTATATTGTCTACAAAAAAAAAGTTTATGATTATTGACTATAATGAGGATGTTTTAGTCTAAAAATTCACACAGATGATTACACATTAGGTTTTCTTATCATAAAATACTGATTTTTTTATAAATTGTATATCATTATCATTATATTTGCAATAAATTATATAATGTTATTTATAAAATATAATTTTTTTTATCGTGTCCGTGTCCTATTTTTTTGAGAAATGTCGTATCGGTATGTCCGTGTCCGTGCTTCTTAGCCTGCTTTTGAAGGCAAAATGCAACATAAAATCCGAGCATTCAAAAAATCGATACCACTATAACAAATAACAAATTTTATTTTATTTTATTACATAATTTGAAATTAATTTATACCAATTATTTTTATTAAAAAAAATTCTCAAAATACATGACCTCAAAAAAAATATCAACATGTATATACTTTCGTATATGAATAATGCCAAAAATGAAAATTGTATTGAGCCATAAATTAATAAAAAAATTAAATAATTCAACTTATGATAGAAATGGACAATGAGATAGAATGGGCGAGAAAAATATGTGGGGATAAGGTTCAAACTCCTAACTACCTTATTATATAAATATACTAGCTAATCCCCGTGTCTGAAGGCACATTGTAACACAACAAAATTGCTAAAATAAAAAATAAAACTTGCAAAAATTAGCAAACGGGAAAGAACTTTGAAAACGAAAAAAATATCATAGCACCCACAACTACTAATTCAGCTAACCTTAAATGATTATAGCATCAAATTGACTATCACATTACATTTTTCAACCCAATTAATTTTCACATAATAGCTCAATACTCAACCATCACACATACTCCTTTCAATTAATATTTATACCAGTGGAACATCATTTTCCTTCATGGAACAACAGAGAATTCCAGGCAACAAAAAACACATCCATTTTGAGAAAAAACTAACACTACAACTTAAAGAGAAAAAAGAGTTTTAAAGCTAGCAGACAATTATAGATTCTAGAACTAATTAACCCAATCTTGAACCTGACTTCATATAAGATATGAGTTAATACAACCACATGATTATCAAAAAATATATGAACGGCTAGTCTGCTATGGAAGGGCATTCTGATCTCATTATCCATACATCAATTACTCCGACTCCAATTGAAAAGATAGTAATAAGATTTAGTAGAGCAACCTGTCAAAAAGTAAATAAGCAAGTGTATCAAGTATAAGCAACTACTTTTAGAAGATTGATTTTCGCATTAAGCATATACCATAATTACTTAGAGATGATTGATTATCGTTAAGCATGTCCCATTAAAAATTGATTGATAAGTATATATATTCTCTAGAAATATATATATATTTTTTGCGTAACATGGTGGCATGCATAAAAAGCAAGTGTTCAAGATATCTCAATGTATCAACCAATACCAGGATCAAATAAAATAATACTTAAAAAATGAGAATGCAAAGTTATAAGGGTCAAACATAGATTCACCAACTAATAGTTTATGATCATTGGCAATCAAATCGATTCAAAGTGAAAAAAAAATCATGAGGACACCAAGTTAANCGAAGTTATAAGGGTCAAACATAGATTCACCAACTAATAGTTTATGATCATTGGCAATCAAAGGAATCAAATCGATTCAAAGTGAAAAAAAAATCATTAGGTTCATGAGGACACCAAGTTAAGAAATCAAGAGTACCAAAACAAGAATCAATTGGAGAAACTAAATCGAAATTAAAAAACCAAGAGCACAAAATAAGAGCTTACCATTTTTACTGAAAGTTATAGAATAAATTGGTACCTCTGTGACATGAGAATCAATGTTCCATCCCAATCACAGATTGTTGCATGTCATGTCGCATTGTCCCTCGCTGGAGAGGAGGTCGCTTCTCACACCAATTCTAGTCGTTGCCCTGTTTGAAAAAAA
>CAUOFW020006079.1:12500-25105 GCA_963454935.2 Ilex paraguariensis | reverse complement strand
ATGAACAGATTTGAATGAGTTTTAATCAAGTTATTGGTGTACCCGGTTATTCCCAATCCTATCTTTGTGGGGGAAATGTTCTGCTGGCTGGCAATAAGAGAAGAAATAGGAAAAGAAGGAAACTGGCTCACTTGCCACTATAATACACGAGACCAATGGCATCAGTAGGCAGACAATTCAAATTTGTAGTCTTTTTTAATGGAGCTCGAGGGAGAAATAGGAATACATTATTCACTGTCTTCTGTGCTATTGACAAACTGGGCTGAAAAAAATAAAGAGAAAAAATGAATAAGATTCGTTTTCAATGCCTACATGGAGACAATGGTGAGATTCCTAAATCTTAGCCCAATCAGAAGTATGGAAAATACGATTTGGACTTAAGATGAACATTTTTTGATAACCTAATTAACTACCATTGTTAGAGGCAAAATTGAATTTTATTTAACATTAAAACTCACAACTAATTCAATAACTGTATTGAATTAAATCTATGATTAAGTACCCATAATATTGCTCCAAAATTATTAGACGAGCAAAGCAATGTGGCCCGCTAAGGCGGCCCAATCGGTAAGCTCGCAATGTGGCCCATTGTCTCGTTAACGTACTAACATTATACATTCAATTTTAAAAAAAAAAAAAACATTACAACCAGCACGATGGATGGCCCGTGAGAGACGTTGTGCCCTATTAACGGATCAAAACCCCTATTAGCGCTGCCTACAAATGAGAATGGACCGCTAACAACCTACTAGTTACTGATTAGGAATGACTATCCCTTATTCTTAGGTTCCATGTTCTTACTGGCGATTTCAAAATTTAGTAAGTCAACCGAGTAAGACAAGACAGACTAATTTTTTGCGAACTACACAATCAAAAGATAGTCACCTATGAAATGTCGATTGTATACCATGTGAGATTGCTAGGTGACTTGTCACCTTTTTGTGTCCTATAAGAATTTCTCTCAATATTACCGTTAAGAGCAAATGTTGGATTACTTAAGCCATTGGACTAGGCTAAGACTATACGTAGTGTCATTTGTGTGGTTATTCTGCTCCTTCTGTGTTGAAGTCTGGCCAGCAGTGCCACAATGGATTTAAGAGTGCTTATTTACGATTATGTCAAAGGTCATATCTTCGAATCCAATACTAATGCTCCGTTTGGTATGATAAAAAAATAGAATGATAAAAAATTAAAAAAATAAAAAGTTGTAGGGATAAATAAAAAATTATATTTGGTAAATAAAGAAAATAGAAAGAATGGAAAAGTTGATGAATTAACTTTCCTTCCAACTCACTAAAATTAATCCCTCTAAAATCGGAAGGAAAGTGGATAGAAAGCTAATTATTTGTGTTGAGATGTATCTTATTTATCTATATGTTATATATACATTAATTTCATATAAAAATACAATAATAAAATATGTATTAATATATATATATATATATATATATATATATATATATATATATATATATATATATATATATATAGAGAGAGAGAGAGAGAGAGAGTGTGGCTCAATCATAGAAACTATGCACCGAAGTGTCTAGTTTATACTTTTTATGTATACCGTTAGATTATGATCTAATGGTCATCAAACAAAGATGCTTAAAATTAATTGTTAAAACCTACCTAATTTAGTTATTAACTAAATAGGAAATGTCTCTGACTTATTAATTGTGATCTAGTCGTATAAGGAAAAACTCTTAAGATTAATAAAAAAAATTATTTTTTATTAACTAATATTGAACCGATCGAGTTTAACGACCGGATGGTTTTTATCTCCAGCAAACTACAACTCTTCATACTCAAACTTGATTTCAACTTGATATCATTGAATTGAGCAAAATTTCATGTTGTATCATGAAAAATTTTAACTTCATTATTGCTTATTGTACAAGAAGACAGCACTAGATTAATTTTTTAGATGTTTTTTTTTTTAATTTAATTTGCAACTGGGACAAATATTTTTCTATTGATGACATACGAAACAATAAAAGAATGAAGGCAATTGATGAGGTTCACAATATTTTTCTCTTATTCGGTTTAAAAATAAAATAATGATAGCAAAGATTTTCTGATATACAATCCTAATTTGAAACTTAATAAGCACTTCTAATTGGGTTGATTAAAAAGTTAAAGAGAGAAAATAAAGATTAATTTGACCAAAAAATTAGAAAGACCAACCTAACAATGGCGTACCCTAATTGAGCCACATAATGGATCAACACGTATAACATACGTAAAAAGGTCAAAATATTTATTTATATTGAATTTCAAAAAATTAAATAGACTTACCTTATAGAACTATATCAATATTAATAACTCATAGACATTTCCTATTTAGTTAGGAACTAAATTAGGTAGGTCTTGACAATTAATTTTGAGCATCTTTATTTAGTGACCATTAAATCGTAATCCAATAGTATACGTAAAAAATACCTACTAGAGACTAAGGTGTAGAGTTTCTATGATCGCAGTACTATATATATATAATAAAAAAAAATTTCATCTTAATTAGGAGTGAATTTTCTACTCAACACGATAATACGACTCAAACTCAACACGAACTTGAAAATGATCTGACACGTGAACAAGAAACATAAAAGGCTCATAATTTTATAACTCAACACCGATCTGACACGATACAACTCGATTGTCATCTCTAATATTAGATAAAAAAAAATTGGTCATTTTTATTTTTCATCCATCTAATCAAACACAAAGGAAGAAAAATATATAATTTATATTTTTTATTCTTGAAGGATAGAAAGTATATCCCTCCTACTTTCCGTTCTTCCTACTTTTCATCATCCCTATCAAATGGAACATAAATCTCATTCTGACAGAACAAAATTGTTCGATCGATCACGTAACGATAACTGTTATCTATGGTGGTTAGTTTACTTGACGCAGAGCCTGGGGAAGCACAACTTATCTTGCCCAATCTATAGTTGCCTTGACGCTTCTACCCAAAACCAAATTCTACTTGATTTGGGCCTATGCTGGCCCTGTTCGTGCCTCACTTCAATTGTAAAAGCCTGATTGGTTGGGCTCAGCTTGTCTGCCCATGCCACCAGAGAGGGTTGTTAGGTTCTCCTTCAATTCTCAATTAATTTAAAAAAAAAAAATCAATTCCCTTTGAACATTGTTTTTGGGTAAGTTATTTTATTTTGGAAATTGAGAGAGTCTCTGTGGAGCAACCAGCAACCATAGAATAGGGCTAAAGATTTAAGGTTTTCATTGACCAACAATCAGAAAACGGTCAAAGTCGGGTCAGACCGAGCCGGTTGAGCAACAAGAAGAGAATCAATCTAATATCAGATAAACCAAAGTTGAAGTCATAAGAAAAATATCAGTTGGACATGGCCGGTAAAGCCATTGGCTAACGCCGTCTTCTTGTTTGAATTTCATTCTGAAAGTCAGTCAAAATCTTTGACACTTGACCATACTTCCTCGAAAAAAGAGAAAGAATTGGTTGAGTAGGCTTGTCTTGGATGAGCATAGTTCGAATAGCTCGACGTAAAGGATTTTTTTTGCAACGGTCTCATAGTTTGGGAGACTTGTTGTGGAGTAAGGTTTTGTCTATCAATCAGAGTAGACCAAAGAACAAAGGGGGTATTCAAATAAAAGGGAGCTACAAGCTCAAAGAGAGCCTTAGAAGCTAGTCTTTGCTTGGTGTTACTTATTGACAATCCCACTAAGGCATCTAATCTTTTCTTGTTGCGTGCATGTGTAGCAGTCATAGCTTGGTCACTGCAACAAGCTCCTTCTGTTTCAGTAGTCGACTTATATAAATCAAGATGTTTTTGATAGTTCAATTGTGTTAGCTTATTGTAAGGCTAAAGTTTAGATAATCTTTTCTGTCCTTTTCCTTATCTAGTTTAGGGAAAGCGGATTTCACAAGTCAAGTAGGCAAGTTCGGAATCAGAGAAAAAGAAAAAAATGTTCTATTTCAAGCTTTAGGATCAAAGAAGGAACGAAAACCGTAGTTACAGAGAGCTTTAATAGGGCAACGGCCCATAGTCGGAAGGGAGTCGGATGAAGAAATACCTCCACGGTCAATTGAGAAGTCGTCCATACCATCTCCATCTCCCCTACCTTCTAATGAGGTGAATATTTTTATTGAATTTTTTGTATTTGACATTTGATTAATTTGTTAGGTTTGGGTGTATTATTAAAGGTATGAATAACAATTTTTGCTTTGAGTGTGTAGTAGATGACTTCATTAATGGATGAAGGGTGTGTAAAGTTTCAACTTTGGGAAAAAAAGCTATGTTGTTTTTTTTTTTTTTTTTTTGGAATTAAAATAAGCGAGTTTGTGAGCAATTATGAATGCAATTTATATGATGTTTGTTGTATCATTCTTCTCAATGCATATCACAAGGTCCCGCTAGTGAAAAACTTATCTAATGTTGTGAAAAATATTATACAGATGCATACTGCTAAAAATAACAAGGGAAATGAGGTTCTTGAAGAAGTTAGTGTACAGGTATATTTATTTTGTATACAATATAACGTCTTTCAATTTTATGAACAACCATGCATTAAATATTTTAAATAACGATTGTAGTTTTGATTGCATTGTGCATATTATTGTAGGTTGGAACTAAAGTAGATTTGTTAAGTTCCAAAATTTCAAAGTGCATATTAGTAGAAAACATTCTTGTTAGTACGGACCCATTGGCCAAAGTGAACAGAATATGTTTGGGATCAAATTTTTGGAAAATATTTATTGGAAAGGCAATTGAGAGTAATGCATGTTTGTCAACACCTCATGAAGGAGTCAAAACAGTTGAAAATGTTGTTCAACGAAATTTTGTTTGACCATCTATTGATGTATATACAACTTCTTTTAATTCTTTAATACATAATTCCATATTTTGTTTTCTATGTTGTAGTGGTATTATAATAACAAAATTTTTATTTTTTTTAGGTACTATTGAAATGATAGGTGATTTGCATAAGAGTTATGGAAAACCTTAAGATTTTTTTTTACATTTTTATTATAAGCATATGTGGATACAACATTGAACCTTTTGTTTTAATTATATCTTTTTTATATGTACTTGGGGATTAACATTATACTTGATGGATTTTAAATTGTTTTGTCTAATTGATGATTTATATATATATATATATATATATATATATGAACATATTTTTACTTGATGTTTAGATTTGTATATGAATGAAATTGTATGTGAAATTTTTTGATTGTGATAAATCTTTTTGGTTTGTCTAATGTATTTGTATATACAGGGTAGAAATTGATAATATAAAAAAAAAAATTAAAAATTGGCATTTTTTTTTGAGGCACCATTATTGCTGTCACAATTATATTTTGTAAAAAAATACATATCATTTGCAACGAGAAAGTCTCTATCACAAATGTCTTGCAAATTTGCTGCACCATTATTTGTGTTAGGCAATTTTTGTCACTAATGTTTTCTTGCGACGGCTTAATCAAATATTTTTGACGGCACTACCTATTACGGTTACTAATTGCCGCCACAAAGCCGTCCCAAAAATCATTTGTAACGGCAAATATATTTTTTGCAGCAGCCCTCTGCCGTCACAAAAAATATATTTTTTTGTAGTGCCTACTACATGTTTTCAAATATTTTCAAAGTTTTGTAAAATGTAATGGGCTATAAATTTCATTCTAATGGATTGATACATATCTTGTAAAATGTTGCAAAAATATGCATAGTACTACATGGTTTATAACCAAGCGATTGCTCTATTATTGGTTTATCTTTCATTGCTATTGAAAAAGAAATTATTTGTTAGTAATTTTATATTATAATTTTGGAGGTTAAATTCTTGTGTCGCAGTTGAAACGCTCATTTATATCTATTCATTTAATGCAATGCTTCTCACTTTGATGCGATGCTTCTCACTTATCTTTGCAATGCAAATGTTCTTCACATTTATAGACATTCATATCTATAGTACTCTTGGACTTCCCTTCAGAATTCATAGTTCTTCCCTTAAACCCTATAGCTTTGGATGAGAGAATTTGAAAATAGAGTTTGTAGGTGAATAAGTGTATATGAAGAAGACACAAGTGTTTGTGGGTGTATAGGAATTAGACACTATTTATAAACACAATATAACGAACTTATGCAATCATACCTCCACATTATACCTTATGCAAACTACCTAATACCCGATGTAAAAAAACTTTCGTTCTTCCACCAATTTCCATTATTTTACTGAGTAAAGTTTCAAAGTTGGGCTCAATTTTATTTTCAAGGTATATAATATTCATGTGCTATTTTATGTCATATGTGGAATTGTCTATATAGTATATTCAAATGCTCCATGTTTATGGTGGTGTTTGTTCACAACAAAGGTCCTTGACTAATACGTTCGGACATTTACCATTTAGTTGTTAGTATGTAGCATTGGACTTCCCCTTAAATTCACAGTCTTGAATAAAGATATTTTGTAGTTTGTTTATATGAAAGAGATAAAATATATTCAAGGGTGTTTGTGGATCAATGTATATGAAGAAGACACAATATTTATAGTTTCATCAGGTGCTTGAAGTGTGAGTTGCAATAACTTCCTGTTTTTAATTGAATATTTAATGGATAACAAATCTTATTTTAATAGATTGCTACATATTTTACAAAAATTTATAAAGTTTTCTAATTTTTTGCAAAAATCTACAAAGTATTATATGATCTATATATCAACGACTGCTATATGTTTTCAAAAGTTGACAAAGTTTTATAAAATTTTAATGGGTTATAAATTTCATTTAATGGATTGTTAGATGTTTTGTAAAATTTTACAAAATCCATAAATAAATATTTTGTAAAATTTACAAAAATATGAAATATACTGCACACACTATAACCTATCGATTGTTCTGTTATTGGTGTATCTTTCATTAATATTGAAAAAAATATTATTTATTAGTAATTTTATATTATAATTCGGGAGGTTAAATTTATGTGACATGACAAGTTGAGATTTTTTTTTAGTTTGGTGTTATTCGCTTCTACATTAAAAGTTTTAATCTTTACCACACATTACGTACCAACACCAATTAGAAATGCATACAAATAATATCTCTAACATCACATCCACACCCATAACCTTATCCACCTCATGAAAAACGAAAAAAAAAAAAAAAAAAGTTGTAGCTATGAAATAGAAGATGAAGGCTCAGATGTAAAGGTAAAATATCTCTGTTATAGTAAAGGACTGTCACCAAGAGTTGAATTAACTAGAAATAAAAGAGTATACACGAAACACCAAAAAATACATTAAAAAAACTTATTCACAAAGGAGTACAAAGACCTAAACTTTATTCTCGACATAAACTATCTATCTATTTCACTTATCTTAGTTTTTCTCTTATTCATTAATTCTAGGTATATTTTTATTTTCAAGTACTGTTGTGACCTAACTTGGTGAATAATATGTAATGCACTCTCATACTATGGAGTTAGAGCTTTTCTATACAATCTATCCTACTTAAAACTTTATGACTTATTAATATTGTTGTTTTTGTTTTTTGTATTAAAGTTTTGTCTCTCAAATCTTGTATTTAATTTTTTTCCCCATTTGGATACATAAACTATGTTCATTCGTCTTGCTATAAAACTAACTGAGCTAGCAAACAAACCATAGCTGTCAAGCATAACAAAATAAGATACTTAAACTGATAGAAGTTTAAGTAGTTTAGACCTTACAAAATAAGGCAACATAAACAAAATATTTTGTATTCATCAGTAAGTAGTTTAGTTTTTTACTAAATGAGGCAAGAGAAAAAAAAAATCTAATTTTAAATAGTAAAAAAAATATCTTAAAATTTAGGTGTAATTTTAAAATTGACAATAACGATTATGCTTTCGCAAGTTAAGTAATTGACATTAAGAATAAATTAGTCTTTATGACTTCAATTGTCCTTAATAATTCAAAAGAAAGGTGTCTAGACTTTATGGTCAAAAAGATTCTTACATGGGACCGGCCACCGATATTCCCATTTTTTAAAAATTGAATGTATTGTTTCAAGGGAAATTTAGGGGCTAATCCATTTTTTAGACTTATTTGGCAAAAAGTCTACTCAGAAATTTTGTTTGGGTTTAAATCCATTTCAATCTCTATTATCCAAAATACTCTCAAACGTTACATAACTAGCTTTAAAAATTAAAAACTCCTAAATTTTAAAATTTTTTTGTTACATTAAAACTCTTTCTCTTTCCCCGTCACGCCCTCTCTCTCATATCTATCTATATACACATATACAAACGTAACCAAATTTAAACTAATTTAAATTCAAAATTCCTTAATTTTAAATCTTTCCTATATTATAAATATATATATATTATGTCATTTGACGGTCTAGATAGTTACCCATGCAATTATATTTAAGTCTTCTTACTTGTTCTAAATTTTTACAGCTTCAATTAGTAAATCAGTTTTAATTTTGATCCACCCTGATCACCCAGCTTTTGTCTCCGGAGAGAGAATAGTCGACCACTCCCATTTTGTAAGTCCTTGTGTAGGCAGTTTTAAGAAAACCAAACAGGTTCTGAGTGAATATGTATGTTAGGGGGTATGTATCATGACATCAAATATTAAAATTAATTTACAAAATTGAAAAAATTTAAATTTACCAATGAATAGATTATTCAGATCTAATTTTTTGGCTAGCTCATCTAGATCTTCATTAAGCACTATACCTCATATAGTAAATGAAGAAGAACATGAGTTTGAATAAACAAGAGTAGATTGGACTGGATGAAATATTTCAAAAGTATCTCATCGAGACATCTATAAAGCTAGTTGGCTCCTTAAAGCCTTTAATGAAGAATTACAAGTAAAAACTATTGAACAAGTATATCCTCTTTTTAAGGATGAACAAACTTGTCAATTGTTTTGTCCCAAAACCCTTAAAAAACATAGGAAAAAATGATTTAATTTTATTCACCTTGGATTAGTACAAGTGGCAATTAACATTAACCTAACAAGGAAAAAATTCAGCAGTCTTGTTAACTTTGAGAGATGTCAAGTTTCTAGAATATGAACCTAGTATCATTAGCATAATGGAAACAGGTCTCCATAAAGGATCAGTTTATTTTAATTGTTTTCCTGATTTTACCTTAAGTTTAGGATGCAAAAATACACCTTTAGCTTTAACCTTAAGAACAAAGCTTACAGGAAACATCACTAAATTGGTAAAAGAAACTGAATCAATAATACTTATCTACAGGATTTACTATAAATGCATTACCACAAACCTGAATGTGCATGCATTACAGAAAAGTCCTTTAGAAAGCACTACACTGATTCAAGCAAGTACTAGTCAATCTAATATCCAAACTCCTAAGCAAATCCTTTGGAAGGATATAACGCTCCCAGAATCTTGGATAGTAAAAATTGAAAACCCTGATAAAGATAGTAAAAACACCACTACAAATGTAGAAAGCATTCACCAATTATCGGATGGCTTAGTAAGAATCTCCTTTGATTCTGCAAGATCCAATAGATCAAGCAGACCTATTCAAATTAATGAAGGAAGAAAATCTGAATCTAGTTCTAGACTCTCTAAACGAGATCAAGAAATAGATAAAGAAATTCAAAGACTTTTTAAATTAAAAGGAATTGATAATTCCTCTTCACAAATAAGTAAGTCGTGTTATATTCCACATCAGAGTATTCCACAACCAAAAACAGAAGAAGATGATGAAGAAGAAGACTTCACCCCTTCTCCTAATGCTAGTGACCTCCAGAGTAATGCTCCGATAAACCACCAGTTACTCATGATTAAGAAAAAGTCTAGTACCTTATTCATGCCTAATATGAATAGATTAAAAATAGACTTTGAATGATCTGAAAATGAATCTAAAAAATATAAGTATTTTAAAAGATTCAATTCACAACAACATATAGAGATAAGAAAACAATGGGTTAAGCTAATGTATAAACTAGCAGATGAAATCCTATTCTTTGATTATTTTCATAACTTCCATAAAGAAGTTAATGTTGTTACACAATATAAGTGAAAAACAGAAAATCCACTATATCATCTAGTCACCCTCCAGTAGAAACCATAGTCATTGACCTTGGTGGATCTGTAGTTGCCTCACCTTTCAAACTCTCCACTGATGAGTCTGAGAAAAAAATTGTTGAACAAAACAATTTTACTAACCAAAGCTTAATTACTATAGACAAACAGTTAGATAAAATTGAAAATAAAATTGATGAAATTAAACCAGGTACTAAATTAGAACCTCTAATTCACCTACCTGGAGATCACAGTAAATTAGGAGTTAAAGATAGTCAGAATATTGAAAAGATTGAAAAACTTATTTCTAAAATGAAGCTAAAAGAACCATCTTCCAAAAAGAAAGAAAGTTCTTCTCAAGTTACTGTTATTAATCAAACTTCTAATGATTCATCAGATGATTGCTCAGTAAGTTCATCTGATTTTGAAATTAATAAATTGGCAGAACAGTTTGGTAACCAACAGATTAAGAAATTGACTTTTTCAAATATTAATCCAACCAGCATTAATAAAAATTGGTATACCAGACCAACACCACCTGATCTTCAATTTGAAGAAAAAAATATTAGTAATCAGTTTTCTGTTCAATCTAACAAACTCTATGAATAGAACATGGATGGTTTAAGTGAACAAGAAATCCTGAATAAAATCAACCACATGTCCATAGTTATTAACAATTATGTCACAAACCTTGACCAAAATGAACCTGAGATAGTTGACCTTATTGCCTCAGGATTCACTGGTATGTTACATAGTTGGTAGGACAATTATCTCACTCAGGAAATTAGAGATGAGATTAAGTATGTTGTTGTCAATGATGATGATGGTATACCTGTATTTGACCAAGCTCTTGGCCAAGGTAGACCTGATGGTATCAATACTCTCATTTATACCATTATTAAACATTTTGTTGGCACACTTAGTTCTATTGAAGCGAGAATCCATGACCAGCTTAGTAACCTTAAGTGCTCAACACTAAGTGACTTTAGATGGTACAAGGATGTATTCATCTCTAGAGTCATGATTCGCCCAAATTGCAATAAGTCTTTCTGGAAAGAAAAATTTGTTAATGGCCTCCCCAATCTCTTTGTCCATAAGATTAGGGATGCACTTAGTAAAGACACATGAATCATAGAGTATGATTCTCTTACCTATGGTAATCTTGTTAGTACCATCCAAAAGGAAGGTCTTAAAATGTATACTGACATGAAACTTAATAAACAATTAGCCAATGACAAGAAATAGGCAAAATATGAAATGGAAAATTTCTGCGAATAATATGGTCTCCCTTCAATAGCATCATCTGCCAGCAAAAAACACAAAATCCATAAACCTAATTCTCGCAGCAAAAGTCATTACTCTCGCAATAAATAGACTTTTAGCAAACCTAATTTCTATGAAAAATCTAGAACAAAACCCCAAAAATCTTATAAGCATATATTAGTCATTACTCGTGCTTGAAGGCACTATACAACAAACAAACAAAAATTTAAACAATTGCCCAAATTCAAAAAGAATAACCTAAAAATATTCATACAAATTCTTCTTTTAAAATGGTTCAAAATATATCGTCAACTATATTCTCCATATTAATAGAACTATCATAAAAATATATAAAAAAACCCCTCAAAACAACATCATATATTCAAATGCCTCAAAAAAAAAAATACTAGCATAACCCATTGAAATTTACAATCATTAAACAATAAATAAGATAAACAAAATCTTACTCATTTATATGACTCATAAATTTATCAATTCTACTACCACTCAATCCAATAACGCAACATAATTATAAATTCAACCACCATATTTTCAATCCACCATATTCCCATGCAATAAATACCTCAAGAAAAAAAAATACTAATATAACATAATTAAATTCACAATCTTTAAGCGATAAATAAAATCAACCAAATCTTGCTCATCTAATAAAACTCATGAATTTATAATCATTATCACCATTTAACCCTAAATGACAAAATATAATTATAAATTTAATCATCTTATGTCCAATCTACCATATATAAATATACATAGAATCACACTTATAAACATTTTTTTTTGGTTATTAGCAAACCCTCCTAACCAATAACTGTTTTTATTAGAAATATAATAATTCAAATTTTTAAGATAAAATAATAATAAATTAATATTTAATTAAAAAATAGGATAAAAATCGCAGACATCTCCTAAGTTTTAGTAATATTACACGGACACCTCCTGACATTTTATAAATAACATAGAGACCCCCTGAGATTTAAAATTCATTGAACAGAGACCTCCTCTACCTCCCTTCCATCAAAGTTGCTAACACAAATTGATAATTTCATCTCAAAAAATTTAATTATTTTTACAATTGCCCTTCTCCAAATTTAGTACGAAATAAAATTAAAAATTGAATAAAATCAAATAAAATTTGATTTAGTACCCAAAAAATTAATATAATGTAGTACTCCAAAAAATTAATTAAATTTTAATATTATTTTGATAACAATAAAAAATAATTTGATATTAATTCGAAAAAGTTGAATATAAATTGAAAAAAATTAAATGTCAATTTTTGATAAAATTATAT
>CAUOFW020006079.1:0-10000 GCA_963454935.2 Ilex paraguariensis | reverse complement strand
TTATTAGATATATACATATTCATATATATGAGAGATGGAATATTATGTGTTTAAAATGTGTTAGAGATAGCAGAGAGAGTATGAGATAGAGGGGGGAGAGTTGTATCAGTTAGTATGAGATAGAAAGAGAGAAAAGAGATGAGATAGTGTGTTTAAAATGTCTAACAGATAAGAGAAAGAGAGAGTTATATGAGAGATAGGAGTGTTTGTGAAGACCCTGGTCCATTACCGGACCCCTGTCTTCCAAGGGCAATCCTCCCATTACCGGGATATCCCGCCCTCCACCAAAGGATTTCGGCTAACCTGTGGGTCAAACCCCACAGTAGCCTTTACCTCTGTCCCACATCGGGGAAAGAGTCGTCTCCCCACCCCCATATAAGCCGAAGCACCATATGAGAGCAGTACCCAAGTAGCCTTTTTATGTGAAGACCCTGGTCCATTACCGGACCCCTGTCTTCCAAGGGCAATCCTCCCATTACCGGGATATCCCGCCCTCCACCAAAAGATTTCGGCTAACCTGTGGGTCAAACCCCCACAGTAGCCTTTACCTCTGTCCCACATCGGGGAAAGAGTCGTCTCCCCACCCCCATATAAGCCGAAGCACCATATGAGAGCAGTACCCAAGTACCACAGTGTGCTACTTGGGTACTGCTCTCATATGGTGCTTCGGCTTATATGGGGGTGGGGAGACGACTCTTTCCCCGATGTGGGACAGAGGTAAAGGCTACTGTGGGGGTTTGACCCACAGGTTAGCCGAAATCCTTTGGTGGAGGGCGGGATATCCCGGTAATGGGAGGATTGCCCTTGGAAGACAGGGGTCCGGTAATGGACCAGGGTCTTCACAGTGTTAGAGTTAAATCCAATTATGATCGTCGAATCAGTATTTTTAAGATGATTTGAACCATCTTTTATGTTGGGATTACGTTGTCCGTTAGATTTGTTTATATTTTGTCTTAAAACAATCTGGACATCTCTTTATCTCCAAAATGAAAACTTCGTTCTACTTTATTATATAAATAGATAGATAAATATATATGAGATGACATACATAGGCAGAGTTACACAAGAGCGAGAGTGGGGTAGATAGTAGAGAGAGAGTATGAGATAGAGGGAGTGATGAGATAGGGAGAGAGAGTTAAATGAAAGATAGGAGTTTTAGAAAAATTTTGCATGAGAATCGTTAGATCAATAATCGTCAAGCAATCTGAGCTGCGAAAAATTCAAGAAAAACTTGTCTAGTTACTTTATTATATAGATATATCTCTACTACTAATAAAAGTACATTAATATGAAAATTTTTTAATTCACTATTCTACCCTTATAAAGAATTTTAAATATCACATTATCCTTTCATAGTTAAATACCTAAGTTACTATCATATCCTTATGTGTTTAAATCTCCAAATTACCCCTAACAACTTTTTTAATTTTCTATTCTCTATGTATAAATATCAATATCTATAAAACTTTTAAATTGATTATGTTATTCTTAAAAAATAAGCATTGATTAAAATATTAAAAATTATTATTATTTTATTCACTGAATTATAAGTTAAAACCTAATCAAATGAATTTTAAAATAAATTATTTTTATCTTTATTTCTTATAGTTAGAACAATGAATCGTTGTAAATAAATAAAATTTTTTGAATTCTATAATATAATATGAGCGATAAAAACATAATGTTTATAAATTTGAGATGAAATTTAATTTAGATATATATATATACGTAAAATTTTTTATTAATATTTTATAAAAAAAAATTATTTACGTGCAACGCACGTGGTGCATTGCTAGTATATAAAAAAAGAGAAATAGTAACATTCAAAACAAAAAAATAGTAATATTGGATATTAAGATTTCAGAAAGTAAAACAAAAAATAGTAACATTTAAAACAAAAAATAGTAACATTTAAAACAAAAAATAATGACATTCAATATTGACATTTCAAAAAATAACATTCAATATTGACATTTTGGAAAATAACATTCCATATTAATATTCAAAACAAAAACTATTATCATTGAATATTAACATTTCGGAAAATAAAATTGAAAATTGTATCATTCAAAATAAAAAATAGTAACATTAAATATTAATATTTTAAAAAATATAATAATAAATAATAATAATTAAAACAAAAAATAGTAACATTCAATGTTGACATTTTAGAAAATAATAATATGTATAATAAAGTAACTAGATTATTTGTCTTTAACTTTTCGCGGCTCAGATCGTTTGAGAATTATTGATCCAACAATCATAATTGGACTTTCATTCTTTTTACAACTCTAAGACTCTTATATCTCATACACCCAACTCTTAAACATAAGTCTCTTAAACACACACTCTCTCATCTCTCATACTCATATATATATATATATATATATATATATATATATATATATATATACTAGTAATAACTCGTGTCTAAAGGCACTGCACCACACTAAATATCAAAAACTTAAAAAACTCTATTCATTTTTATAATAAAAACATGCAGGATCCCCCTTCGTTAATAACCAAAAGTAGTGGGGACATAAACCTTGTCCCTAAAAGAGAAGGAAAAATTGAAAAATAAATGATAATTTGAAAAACAAAACCCTATAAAATAAGGCTCAGGTGCCTTTTGAAAACTCCTGTCAAATTACACTTTAGAGTGCTTTAGACTTCTTCCCATATAAAACCACCACTTACTTGTTTATCTCCCAAATATCTGTTGATCCGCAACCTATTTTTAAGGAAATCCAAAAAAATTGCCAATCAACTTGCCCATTAAAAACTCCAGTGCTCCAGGACTTGCTAAACTTGGAGATCCCTTTGTTGTGCTAACCGAGAACCCAAAAATATAGCTGGTCCTTTCTCATGGAAAAAACCCCCACCCGTAATCAGCAAAACTGTAGCAAATTTAATTCTCGTTTATCACCTTTGTCATCCTTTTTCACCTGCACTACTCAAACGAATATAGGACCATATACTGAGTTTCTCAAACAAAAAATTCATTTGCTTTTATTTCTAGGTAGCAAACAACTAATAGTTTATAAATGAAAACATGATCTTGATTGTGAAAGGCAAATATACCATCAACGCCATGAATGAAGGCAACATTTTTTAAGATCTGTATCCTTTCCTGCAAGTCTCAGAAACTCTAGGACCCTTATTCTCACCACTGTCAACATAAAGTAATGAACAAAAAATTTAATTTTCTCTTGATGAATGGAAAAACAAAACACATTAATGAATTTGATAGACTGGTTTTGAAATTGTCTCATAAAAATTTATCGGTATGGTAGGCTTAGTTCCTGTTATGTGCTTCCGAAGCAGTCTCTACGAAAGGACTACATGAACCATAATATTAGGAGGGAGAGAGAGAGAGAGAGAATTAACACGAAGCTTGTGCAATAGTGGCCAACCGTCATGGTTTTATGTGAGGTGTGCATAAATTGAGAAGTTTATGCCTGATGATACTTAGAGCAATTCCCAAGTATAAGTTCGGGAGCGGAGGTCAGATGCACAGAGCTCATAAAACCAGAGTAAAGCCTAGCCAATCGAAACAGCAGTGAAAATAATAAAAAGATAACTATTTGTCAACAGAAACCCTAGAGGTAACAAAGAGTCATGATTGAAACATAACACTCTCATCCAGGAAAGATCTCCTCCTAAGATCAAGGAGGACTCCTCGGAAACATGGCGAAGATCTCGGGACAGATCTCGCAGAATTAGGAAAATCCCTATAAATATTATGTAATGCCCCCAACAGAGGGGCAGAACCCTAGTTTCACATCTTACATTCTGTAAACCTTTTGGTATAGTAAATAGTGAAAGAAGGAGCAAAAATCTCTATTAAAGAGTGGATTAACCGAGCTCCCGAGCTAGTGAACCACTATATTTCTACTGTGTTAATTCCCTAACTCCCCAATAATTCTCAGTATCATTCCCTCGAGTCTAGTAGCTCAGATCCCAATAATTCCATATTGTTTCTTTCATTTACTCGTCATCACAAAACTGCATCACGTTGAAATACGCCATCAGTTTGGCGCTGTCTGTGGGAACGACTGTTCCTATTATAAACAAACTGATTTTTCAATGACTGATGGTATCAATGCGAAACATGAACCAAAGTTAGACAAATTCACCACGGGTGCAAGATCAACAAGAAGCTACTAATAGCAGACAACTTGAGAATGTCCAAGAGACCAATCCACCCGTGGGGGATCTCCCCATGAATACGAGATGGAGGCCCTTCGCCTTGTCAATCAACGCTTACTAAAACAAAACGAAGAACTTTTAAAGCTTTTACAACGCCTACAGGAGGCATGACAGGCTCAAGAAGGCCAGAACAACCTCCCACCTAGGGAGCAATCACACCTCGACCCCCTCAGAGAAGTTAACGAAGAAGGGAAAAACAGTCAAACCATGGGGTCAAAACCTCGCATACCCCCCAGGAATGGCCACAACGACGAAGGGCATAGTCAGAACGAAGAAGTTGAGAGAAGCGATTTTTTTCCCTATCAACAGGAAAGGAGAGAACAATACTGGGAGCAGCGCTTCCAGGGTATCCAACAAGAGCTCAGCCACATGAAAGAAGTTGTGAGAGGCAAGGCTCCAGTTACGATGAACGCCTTAGTACAACAGACTGAATCTCCGTTCACCACTAGCGTGTTGCATTTTCCCCTCCCTCTGAAATTCAGAGTACCCCAAATAGAGGTTTTTGATGGAACAAAGGATCCCGTAGATCACCTCAACACTTACAAGAACCAAATGGAGTTGCATGAATACCAGGATCCAGTGCACTGCAGAGCCTTTGCCATCACGCTAAAAGGCTCAGTCTTAGCATGGTTCAATAGACTCCCTCCAGCCTCGATTTCCTCCTTTAAGGAGCTATCCATATCCTTTGTATCTCACTTCATAAGAGTTCGAACGTACAGAAAACCAAGTTACCACCTGTTGAATATGAAGCAGGGATCCCAAGAGAACCTCAATCCTATGTTCAGAGGTTCAACTCTGAATCACTAAAAATGGATGTCCCAAACGAGAAATTTGTTATTACTGCATTCATAGTTGGTTTAGGAGTACAATCTAAAGACCTGATACTCTCTATTTCAAAAAATCCCTAGGCCAGCATGGCCAAAGTACTGGCCAAGGTAAAACAGTACATAAACGGCAAATGAGCTCTCCTCTCAAAAGTGGGGAGCTCATCCATGTAAAAAAACAAAAGGGAAAGAAGAGAAAAAGAGGGACCGAACTTCCAAAAGAGAAAAAGACGAGATAGGTCCCCAAGGAGAGACAGAGATCGATCTCCCAAAAGAAGGGGAGACGTCAGAGATCGCTTGGGACCACCTCATCCAGAGTTGCAGCTGAGGTAAGCACCTCGGCAGGTCCCTCCACTCACCGCAACAATATCACAAATCTTGTATGATATACAAAACGAAAATTTTCTGAGACGACCACCTCGGATAAAAGCAAACCCGACAAAAATTTTACCCCACTCTTGGAATACAGAACATCTTAGAAAATTTTTCAGTAAGTTTATCCTATAATATGATTATTAATAAAACAGTAAGTCTGTGGTTCATTCACTCTTACGAAGAGCCCGGAAGCTCACAACGAACTCGTTAGTTCATAAAAAGAGCCCTGGAGCTCACGGCGAACTCATTAGTTCGTAATAAGAGCCCTAGAGCTCACGACGAACTCATTAGTCCGTAATAAGAGCCTTAGAGCTCACGATGAACTCGTTAGTTCATAAAAAGAGTCTGAGAGCTCACGACGAACTCATTAGTCCATAAAAAAAGCCCTAGAGCTCACGAGGAACTCGATAGTTCATAAAAAAGGCTCTGGATCTCACGATAAACTCGTTAGTTCATAAAAACAGTCATGGAGCTCACGACGAACTCGTTAGTTCATAAAAAGAGCTCAGGAGCTCACGACGAACTCGTTAGTTCATAAAAAGAGCTTGGGAGCTCACGATGAACTCCTTAGTTCATAAAAAGAGCCCTAGAAGTCACGAGGAACTTGTTAGTTCATAAAAAGAGTCCTGGAGCTCACGACGAACTCCTTAGTTCATAAAAAGAGCCCTAGAGCTTACGATGAACTCGTTAGTTCATAAAAAGAGCCCTAGAGCTCATGACGAACTCGTTAGTTCATAAAAAGAGCTCGGCAACGAACTCGTTAGTTCATAAAAAGAATTCGGGAACTCACGATGAACTCGTTAGATCATAAAAAGAGTCCTAGAGCTCACGAGAAACTCGTTAGTTCATAAAAAGAGGTCTGGAACTCACGATTAACTCATTAGTTTATAAAAAAAGTCCTAAAACTCACGATAAACTCGTTAGTTCATAAAAAAGCCCTGGAGCTCACGATAAACTCGTTAGTTCATAAAAAGTACTCGAGAACTCACAATGAACTCGTTAGTTCATAAAAAGAGTTCGGGAGCTCACGACGAACTTGTTAGTTCATAAAAAGAGCCCTAGAGCTCACGATGAACTCATTAGTCCATAAAAAGAGCCCTGAAACTCACGATGAACTCATTAGTCCATAAAAAGAGCCCTGAAGCTCACGACGAACTCGTTAGTTCATAAAAAGAGCCCTAGAGCTCACGACGAACTCATTAGTTCATAAAAAGAGCCCTGGAGCTCATGAAAAACTCGTTAGTTCATAAAAAGAGCTTTGAAGTTCACGATGAACTCGTTAGTTTATAAAAAGAGCTCTAGAGCTCACGACGAACTCGTTAGTTCATAAAAAGAGCTCGGGAGCTCACGACGAACTCTTTAGTTCATAAAAAGAGCCCTAGAGCTCACGATGAACTCATTAGTTCATGATAAGAGCCTTAGAGCTCACGATGAACTCATTAGCTCATAAAAAGAGCCCCAGAACTCACGTTGAACTTATTAGTCCATAAAACTAGCTTAGTAGCTCAGGACAAGTTCTTCTGTCCCTAAGGCAAATGCAGCAGCTCAGAATACGCTTCCCAGACCAGAAGAACTGAAAGCAAGACCTGCAGCACGTAGACTAGAGGGAAAGCTTCACAGCTTCTATTCATTACAAAAAGGAAAAATGGGGTTCTTTGGTCCATAAGCCAAGAAAACGACATGGAAGATCAGCTGTCAGATTCTCAAAGCCACAAATTTTGTATAAGAAGCGGCAAACATGAAAAGGGAAAATCAAGGCTTCAAGAACATCAAAGATTACAAAAAAACCAATCAAAGCAAAATTTCTTGTCATCTCTGCAGTTCGGCTATCCTCTCTTTCAAATGCAGGTTATCCTCCTTCAACTCATCCCTCTCCTTCTCAGTCACTGACAGTAGATCCATCAATTTTTGCCCCGCAGAGGAAAACAGAACTCCCCCCAGGAAAGATCTGGATGAAAGAAAGGATGAACCATCCCTCTTGCATTTCTTGATATGAGTCCCAACATCCTCACTCTTATTAGACCCAGTAGAAGAGAGATCAGATTCAGGAAAAAAGGGAAAGTTACGTTCAGCTGCAGCGGCACTAAACAATAATAGATTATCTGGCGTCATGAGATCAAGAAAAGACATAGGCTCAGCTTGGGTCATTTGTTTCACCCTCATCAATTCAAGCAGGTTCAGGTCAGGAGCACCTACATGCCAAAAAAAAAAAAGAAAATTCTCGTGCAAACTTCAAAGTCGCTGATTGGGAAACCATTCTGCTACATCTTAAGCTCAGCCCTCGCCCAAGCCAGCTTGACCAAGAGTTGGGGGGCAACTGATGATTCTTAGAGCAATTCTCAAGTATGAGCTCGGGAACGGAGGTCAGACACACAGAGCTCATAAAATCAGAGTAAAGCCCAACCCAATCGAAACAGCAACAGAAGTAATAAAAAGATAGTTATTTGTCAACAGAAACCCTAGAGGCAGCAAAGAGTCATAATCGAAGCATAAAACTCTCATTCAGGAAAGATCTCCTTCTAAGATCAAGGAGGATTCCTCGGATAAATGGTGAAGATCTCGGGGTGGATCCCACAGAATTAGAAAAAGCCCTATAAATACTATGTAACACCCCCAACAGAGGGGTAGAACCCTAGTTTCATATCTTACATTCTGTAAACCTTTTGATATAATAAATAGTGAAGGAAGGAGCAAGAATCTCTATTGATGAGTGGATTAGCCGAGTTCCTGAGCTGGTGAACCACTATATTTCTACTGTATTAATTCTCCAACTCCCAAACAATTCTCAGTATCATTCACTCGAGTCTAGTAGCTCAGATCCCAATAATTTCATTATTGTTTCTTTCATTTACTCGTCATCACAAAACTGCATCACGTTGAAATATGCCATCAATGCCAATGAGATAAGGAAAAAAAATAAAGCTTGGTAAAAAATTAACGTAAAGGAAGGACAAATGAACACTTGTCCAAATTAATACCAGTGTGTGCCTTTTCATCCCAATTGTTCTCTCTTTATTTCTCGCCAACTCTGTCTCTCTCTCATTTTCTCCATGCGCACACACATATACCCATACAAATACCCAAATAAAGAAAAAAAAATCAATTACCGACTCAACAAGTGTAATACAATAGTCAACATTCAAATGACAAAGTACATTGAGCTTTCAAAAGTAGTAGGTAGTGCTGCATAATTGCAAATGTAATTGTTGTTCTGGTGGAAGTGTGACGGACAAAGGCCACCACACAAAGGATAGGTGAAAGCAAAAAGAACCCAGGAAGGGGGAAGTATCATTCCTTAAAAAAAACAAAAAATATAGAATATAAATAACATTGAGATTTTGAGATTAATCTAACATGAAACTTGAGTCCAATAGCAGGAGCTTTCTTTTGCTCTTGTTTGTTAAATTTGAAGGATTTTGATGGAATAACTAATGGATACCTAGTTAACAATATTTAAGTACTTAATTAAGAAATTTTAGAAAAAGGATAATCATGTTATGAAAAAGAAAGGAGCTGAATTCTAAAAAGATGTGGACTCATACAAAACTATTATCCAAAATTAAATTGCCTGATGCAAACATCACATTTTAATATACCTGATGTGAAAAAAGGTTGCACGTATGAAGAAAAATTGAAAGGTTAGTTTTGAGGGCTTGAGGTCTTCAAGGTTTCCACCATATCATCTTTTGAATAAATAAACTGGGGCAGAGGCTGCAAAACATCCATTTAAAGTTTCAATGAAAGAGTTCAAATCCAAATTAATGAAGTTAACCAAAGTCATGACTGCGTGATCACATCTAAAATCAATAACCAAATCAACATACCTATTTTGGACTCATATGTGAATCCTTGTAAGGGGTAGAAATCGTTACGGGATTTCAGCCCTCCACTCGAAGGATTTCGGCTTGACCTGGGTTAATCCATTGGGCGACCCCAGTAGCCTTTACCCCTCTTCGCCTGCAGGAGCTTATCCCACATCGGAAGAGAGTCGTCTCCCCCTTCGCATATAAACCCTTGCACTCAAAGGAGGAGGTACCCACTAGCACTTGATCTTGATCAAGTGACTAGTGAGTACCTATAAGGGGTAGAAATCGTTACTGGATTTTAGCCCTCCCCTTGAAGGATTTTGGCTTGACCTGGATTAACCCATTGGACGACCCCCTAGTAGCTTTTATCTCTCTTCGCCTGCAGAGCTTGTCCCACATCAGAAGAGAGTCGTTTTCCCCCTCTCGCATATAAGCCCTTGCACTGAAAGGAGGAGATACCCACTAGTCCCTTGATCCTGCAGGCGACTCTCTTTCGATATGGAACAAGCTCCTGCAGGCGAAGAGGAGTAAAGGTTACTGGAGGGTTGCCCAATGGGTTAACTCAGGTCAAACCGAAATCTTTTGAATGGAAGACTGAAATCCATAGTGATTTTTACCCCCTTACAACCCTCTTCCTATGACAGTATTATTGTCCACTCCAATGTGTACCCTAGAATAAATAAAATTCTTAACATATCCAAATGAAATCAAATTCAAAAACAATAAATTACGAAATCATAAGAAAGCGTAAAGACCCAAAACAATCATTAGCAAGTGCATCACTTT
>CAUOFW020006078.1:0-25108 GCA_963454935.2 Ilex paraguariensis | reverse complement strand
GTGTGGTGCACAAAATAAAATTGATTTGATGCTCATTTTTTATTGCTACATTGTTCAGATACCTTCCTGGACCAGATGATATGTTAGTTCTGGATATTGCATACATGATCTATATGAAGTTTGAAGAATTTCCTCGAGCCCTTCAGATTGCAATATTCCTTGACAACATGCAGGTCTGTATTCTACTATGATTGTGGATAACTCTCCCTCCCCCCCCCCCCCCTCTCTCTCTCTCCAAAATTAATACTCTTTTGTATTATGTGTGAACAGTAGAACACCAAGAAATTTTATACTAGAAATTTGTTCTTTTCAGCAATTAGACAATAGCATGTATATCCTTTCATTTTGGATGAGAGAAATAGAAGGCTAAATGGTTTTCCTTCTATCTTTGTAACTATTTCATTCTAATATCTCAATATATCCCTTGGCAGTATGTAAAGCAGGTTTTTACATCTTGTAATGATCTGCTGCGAAAGAAGCAATTTTGTTACATCCTTGCTCGACATGTAAGTTTGAATTTCACAATTTCTTTGATTGCTTTTTTTACCTTTTTGTGGATGAGTGATTAGACCCCTCGATAAAATAGGGATCAATTGTTATATGGCCTAACATCACAATATTTACTTTTTTCACAAGACTTGAAAATAACTTCTTATTTTGATGTATAATTGATGCTTTATTCATTGTTGAATTTCTTTGTTGCAGGGCATTACTTTTGAGCTTGATGATGAAATGGTTGCAGATGATGAGGAAAGGGAGACATTGCAAGAAATTGTCAACAACACTAAACTAAGTGAAGGCTTTCTTACCCTTGCTCGTGATATCGAGGTCATGGAGCCCAAATCTCCTGAGGATATATATAAGGTCTGGGTTTTCAGATATCTGTGATCTGGAATAGATTTCTTTATCAATCCTGTTCGATGCCAATAATATAGATTTTTTTCAAATCACAAACTTGAAGCCATTGTGCTTATCTCGTTGGCTTCTGTTAAATATTTTTTTTTCCCTACTTTGGATATTTTTGGAACTCCATTCTTTTTTTTTTTTTTTTAGCATACCTGCAGAAAAGTAATAAAGCATCACCAGCTGTGCTCATTCGTGTTTTCTTGTCCGTTCTTTTAGTTTTTTTTCTTTTTAAGCCCCTTTTTTCCTAGAAGTTGGAATGATTCACTAGTAATTTTTCATATTGGCAATGGATGAATGGCCATGATATTATGCATTCAATGTGGGGGTTGGGGTTGGGCATATATAGAGGGAAACCTTTTAGAGAGGAAGACAAAAGATATGTGGCCCATTTATGTCGGTCTTTACTAAGGCTCCTTGACTACCATTTGATCTTATAATATATTTGCTTGCATTTGTTAGGCACATTTGCTTGACGGTCGGGCTAGTGCGGGAGCAAGTGTTGATTCAGCCCGACAGAATCTAGCAGCAACGTTTGTCAATGCTTTTGTCAATGCTGGCTTTGGACAGGTAAAGTTGTGTTTTATCTGCACACTAACTGTTGCAGGGCTGTGCTTTTGTGACATTCGTTACTTTTCTGTATCAGGATAAGTTAATGACGGTCCCATCCGAGGCTTCAAGTGGTGGTTCTTCTGGAAACTGGCTTTATAAGAATAAAGAACATGGGAAGACCAGTGCTGCAGCTAGTCTGGTTTGTAAATCTTCACAGTATGTGGTGCTGTTTTATGTTTATGTTGTTATTGCTTTATTACTGCTTTTCCCAATTGTAGGGTATGATTCTGCTTTGGGACGTTGACTCTGGACTTGCCCAAATTGATAAATATTTCCACAGCAATGACAACCCTGTCATTGCGGGTGCTTTATTAGGCGTGGGGATTGTGAATTGTGGTATCAAGAATGATTGTGATCCTGTGAGTGTCGCTGTATTTTTTCTGTACATAGAACATCTATATTACCGGTGGCATGTTCCTTGAGATATCACAAAATTTGGTTTTTCAGGCATTGGCACTCCTTGCTGATTATATTGATAAAGAAGATTCTTCTGTCCGAATTGGTGCAATAATGGGCCTGGGTCTTGCATATGCAGGTGCTCAGAATGAGCAGGTGAGTTTTCTTCCTTTTTCCCCTAATGATTTGGTTGGCCACGGCAATTACGTTGTGTATGGTGGACTCTACTATCTTTCTTCCCTTTTGTTCAATTGAGTTTTGTCTTCAGTGGTACCATACTGTCATTGTCAGAGAAGGTTCTTCACATACAAAATATTATCTTGTTTTTGGTCGCTGACTATTAGGCTAGTGAAGTGCGTTAATTGGTTGAGTTTGCTTTAATAATTTAATTTCTTTCTAAGGATGTGTTTGGAGCTGAGCAATATGTTGTTTTATAGATCCGTGGTAAACTGACTCCTATCCTTGGAGATACAAAGGCCTCCCTTGACGTGATAGCGTTTGCTGCAATCTCACTGGGATTAGTGTATGTGGGTTCCTGTAATGAAGAGGTCGCCCAGGCAATTATATTTGCATTGATGGACAGAAGTGAGTCAGAATTGGGGGATCCCCTCAGTCGACTTTTGCCGCTTGGCCTCGGTCTTCTTTACCTTGGGAAGCAGGTAACTGAACTCAGTAGGGGTGGTTTTTCTGGTATTCTCTGGAATTCTTGTTTGTAAAGATATCTTGTATTTTTTTTCCTTTTTGCTAGAGTTTTCTTGCTTGATCCGTTCACATGGATTTCATTATTAGGTCAGGAGACGCCATACAATGTAGACTTGGCAATTCCTTGTTTTATCAGTCTAGTAATTTTGAGGTCCATTTTTTGGTGTTTAACAGGAAAGTGTGGAGGCCACAGCTGAAGTTTCGAAGACATTCAATGAAAAAATTAGAAAATATTGTGATATGACCCTGCTTTCTTGTGCCTATGCTGGAACTGGGAACGTACTCAAGGTCTTTATTTGAACATGGTCGATTGTAGATGGTAAATTCCAGTTACATGCATGAAATAGCTAAATGTCCATTCTTCACAGGTCCAACACTTTCTAGGTCAGTGTGCACAACATCTGGAGAAAGGTGAAACCTACCAGGGACCTGCTGTACTTGGAATTGCAATGGTAGCAATGGCTGAAGAACTGGGCCTTGAAATGGCGATTCGTTCGTTAGAGCATCTTTTGCAGTATGGGGAGCAGAATATCCGAAGGGCAGTTCCTTTGGCTCTTGGTCTCATCTGCATATCAAACCCTAAGGTAATCATCCTAGTGCTATTTGCCGGGGCTGAGCACCCTTCGACGATTAGGAACAATTTTCAGTTGCTGAGATTCCTACCTTCTCGGTCTGTTGGTATGGTTTCCTCATTAATTGTTGGTTGGTTATTTTGACCAGGTCAATGTTATGGACACATTGAGCAGACTTAGTCATGATACAGATACAGAAGTAGCAATGGTATTGTGATATAGTAGCTTGTTTAATTTATTTCATTGTTGTGGTAGTTGCTACATTTTCGTAGTTATGCCCAAAAGCCTGAAATATTTGTTTGGTTGATACAGGCTGCTGTCATCTCCTTAGGTTTGATCGGTGCAGGAACCAACAATGCTAGGATAGCTGGCATGCTTCGCAATCTTTCAAGTTATTACTACAAAGAAGCCAGCCTTCTCTTCTGTGTAAAGCTTCTTTTGACATATTTACAGACGCACATGCTGAGTCTTGGTTTGTATCATTCTCTTTGGGTTTCTTCTTGATATTTAATGATTTGCATTTGCCACTTTTGCAGGTTCGAATTGCTCAAGGTCTTGTACATTTGGGGAAGGGTTTGTTGACTCTTTCTCCATATCATTCGGAACGGTTTTTGCTATCCCCGTAAGTGTTTGTTCTGCCAAAAAAACTTAGATCTGCAGAACTCCATTATAATTTTGAGTTACAACTGCTTGACATGCAAATCCTGTGGGAGATGCATCATGCATGGGTTCACGCTAAGAAGCACGGACACCTACACATTGGGAGACACGTGAATATATATAAACATATGATTATCTGATAAAATAAATATATTTTAATCATAATCATTCAATTCAACATTTCCTCAATTCTAACCGTTCACATCACAATTCATCAAACAAAAAATGAAATATCAGATATATCAAGACACATTGATCATATATATCCATAATCCAACAATTAGTGATTATTACAATTTTCATTTTAAAAAATATCACGTTTTGTAACCCTAATTTTTATTCAATTTCAAAGAACCCCAATTTCACAGCCATATTTTTCATCGAATTACTCATATGAAAATTGTATTCTATTTGTATATAATATTTCGTAATCGTGTCCGAATTTATGTTTATATCGGTGGCTTATGTTGATTAGCAATGATACCTCTTTATAACTTTACCCATATTTGTTTAAAATTACAAAAGAAAAAAAAAACTCAAAATGTGTCCTCTAATTTGTTGAGTAGTTGTTGGTTGCGTGTTCCCAAAATGTCCAACACTTGCTCGGAGAAAATTATAATAACAACAAAATGGACACTCATTTTAATGTGTCCGGCACATGTTCGAATCGTGTCCCTATTAGAGCTGTGTTCGCGACACCAACACCGGTTGAAATCAAGTGTTTGTGCTATCTAGGTTTCACGAGGACTAGGGCCAATTGGGGAGGCACCCATGAAACACGGATACTTCGTCAAAATCGACGTACTCATATCGGATATAATACTTATTGGATATTCGTATACAATAATTAATAAAATTTATGGATAATTGACGGATACTTCTACACATAGAGTAAGATGTATAATTTTTAATATTAATTTATACCCTCTCATTTCAAGCTCACATACAATGTAAAATATCAACAAAATTTCATGTGACTTTGAGACACCTGTATTTTTAAGGATTATTTACTATTACATATCAAAAGAGTATATAAATCGAGTTAGTTATAGTATAATCTTAGAAACAAATACTTGCAAGCAAAACTAGTTAAATGTTGGTTATGATTCGTTTAATAGAGCACGTTCATTTATGGATGTATCATAATAAGATGATAGTATACATTTTTCAAGGTAAAAATTACTGATTTTGCTTAGTTAAAAGAATTACTAAAAATTGTAATGTTTAAAGTAAAATATACAATATATTTTATTATAGACGTATTCAGGTCGTATCTATATCTTATGTTTTTTAAGCTTTGCCTGTATCCGTATCTGTGTCATATCTAATCTATAATATTTAGGATTAACCAAGTTGATAGAGTATTTGTTTGCGACAAAAACTTTCTTTGGAATTTCACTAGCATCTAAGTGAAGCTTTTTGTTCTGACAAATATGTGTCATAGAGCTATTCCACATTATAGCTAATTTTTTAGGGTAGGAATCGTTGTCTACACAAGTATAAAAGTAAATAATGCGACCTCCTGTTATGTATGAGCTAGATAAAGAGCAAAATTATTTTATTTTCATTTTGTGGCTGAACAATGTTGACTAAAGTTTTGAACTTTACAAACTTTTGTCGCCGATTTGAAAAATCATATGGTTGGTTGTTGAGTATTTCTTTTTTAGCTTGGATGGGCCTAATTAGCATTTCCTAAGAAAGAGAACAGACTGGGAACGCTTTCAAGGATCAAAATATCGTTTCAAAACGGTCGAAACGTTTGAAACGTTTCCGTTTTCAAGGAGACCGAAACGAAACAGTGATGAAATCGAAATTTTAATATTTCGAGGTATTCCATAACAGTTCTAGATGTATTATAATATTTCAATGCATTTGCACAATTGTTTTTGGAATGTTGCAAAGAATTTCAAGATATTTTGATATATTTTCATCAATGTTTTAGAAAAATAATTTTTAAATTTTTTATTTTTTTCATTATATTTCCGAAATGGATCGAAACGTTTCCGAAATACGTCAAAATGTTTCCGTTTCCTAAGTGACCGAAACAATACACCGAAACGATATTTTAATCCTTGGACGCTTTCACATTAGAAATGGAAAGTGGAATTTTGCCACCATCAAAGTGAAATCCCCTTTTGGTTTTGCCCCAACACATTTTTGAACTAGTGTGCTCTAACTATATGTTGATGAAGTTTAAAAAAAAAAAAAAAAAACAATATGTTGATGAGCTTTCCACATGATAACTTTGGTTTTATTGTAGGAAGTATTGTTTCTTATATAAACTAAAAATGTTGATAGTGTGATTTCATGTTATGTATGATCTGGCTACGGAGTGGAATAATTTTATTTCCCTGGAATGTCTAAGCAGTATCAAACATATTTCCAAACTTTTTTTCCTGTAATTTATGAAACATATGGTTTGTGGTTAAGATTTCCTTTTAGCTTGGATGGGGCCTAACTAGTATCTCCTATGTAAAAGAAAATATGGTCCTATATGAAGCTCAATGGTGGGAAAAGGATTTGTGGCTTTGTTGAATGATGATTGGTGCCCAAAGCTTGATGCTTACTTCTTTGGTGTGGAATCAGCTCATCATAATTCATAAGAGTTGGGTTCTGCATTGTTGTTTGTAAATTGGTTATGATATCAATGGACATAGGCACCGACATTCTTACACTGAGGACCTGATTAGCAAATATTCTAACTAGTAATCATACTTTGTATTA
Source organism: Ilex paraguariensis (assembly GCA_963454935.2). Classification (NCBI taxonomy): domain Eukaryota; kingdom Viridiplantae; phylum Streptophyta; class Magnoliopsida; order Aquifoliales; family Aquifoliaceae; genus Ilex; species Ilex paraguariensis. The sequence goes on along the minus strand of CAUOFW020006078.1, from coordinate 18,539 downwards.
ATTTCGGTTCTGAGGCTACCTATTTGAATGAACATTGTTCTGATGGTGTGTTACAGAAATTGTATACATCATTGTGTTTTTCAGGTAAGTACCTATCTGACAGCAGCTTGTAGGCCCCTTTTGTATTATAAAATTCGAAACAGTTTGTCCTTGAGGATGATGTTGACTATTTGCAATTAAAGGGAAATTTTTCCTCATTTCATGTCTATTTTTCTTTAGTTTATCTGATATTTTGCACGCCTTTTTCTTCTTTCCTTTAGGACTGCATTGGCGGGACTTGTGACTTTACTGCACGCATGTCTTGACATGAAAGCCATCATCTTGGGGAAATATCATTATGTTCTATACTTCCTTGTTTTGGCAATGCAGGTTAGTTATCAGTTTGAAACAGACTGATTTTTTTGTATACCTTAACACCTTGTTCGTTGCTTTCTTACTGATTGTTTATTATGTCTCCCACTAATTTTACAGCCAAGGATGCTGTTGACTGTGGACGAAAATCTGAAACCTCTATCGGTACCTGTCCGGGTTGGCCAAGCTGTTGATGTTGTTGGCCAGGCGGGTCGACCAAAGACCATCACTGGTTTCCAGACCCACTCGACCCCTGTTCTCCTGGCTGCTGGTGATAGAGCAGAACTTGCAACTGAGAAGTACTAAAATCTTTCTTGAACAGCTCATCAAAAAATAAATTCATGCCTTTCAAAAGTGCTGTTTACATTTTACCAGTTACTGCATGCTAATATTAACCTTTTTTGCATAGGCATATTCCACTCTCGCCCATTCTTGAAGGTTTTGTCATCTTGAAAGAGAATCCGGAGTACAGAGATGATCACTAGCTGAAATGGACGAGGAAAATGGTGCCAGTTTCGTTCAAAATTGCTCGTTGTCTAGTTCCATAAAGTCGAGCCTGCATGGAAAATTTTATTTGCAATGGGCAACATAATATAGAGTCCCACCTTTCTTTCTCCTATCATTTGGATTTATTTTTCCAACAATTACCCCCCTGGGAGTTGGGTTGGTGGTGTGACATAATCCACTTGTCTACAATGTTATGCAGAGGATACACATGCTTAAATTATGTTAAATGGGCTAACTTATTCACTTGATTATATGGATTTTAGCATCTTGGTTGTTTTGTACTTCTCGTGTCGATATCGGCCGTGTAAATTCAGCGGTGATTTGATCACTTTAACAGAGTTAAATTTATCCATGTTTGTGTCGGGAGTACTGTTGTGTCGATATCGGGCCGTGTAAATTCAGCGGTGATTTGATCACTTTAACAGAGTTAAATTTATCCATGTTTGTGTCGGGAGTATTGTTATTTCAAAGGTTATAATAAATTATGTCATTAAATTAGGTTTCAATAGCATTGTACTTGTTTCAGTTGGTTCTTTCTCTCTCTCTGTCTGTTAGAGTAAAAAGAGAATCTCTCATTGATCCCTTTTAATATTAGATCCACCCATGAGGTCTACTTCAGTCCATCCAATAACAACATCCCATAGTTTGTGCTAGTATGAGTAAATTTACAAGTTATTAATCAAACTATACTACCCACCACATTTTTACAACTTACCCACCACATTCATTAGAAAAGTCAATACAACTTTTATTTCACATAGCTAACCACATATACATTTCTCTTTTACTCGTCTATATGTCACCATTGCGTACAAGCAAGTGTGTAGGACAAGACAACCAGAGGCAACACAGTTGGGAAGGGGCATGGTGGTCCATTTCAGGTCCTACAAATGCAGGTATCATATTCGCCTCGATAGATTCTCGGTCAAACCATCCATTACTATTATTTGGGCCAAATAACCCGACTGGCTGTTGGAGATTAGCATCGACAGGTGACCACGAGATATTTTGTACCTCCATCTCATTTAATATTGTCTTGTATAGGCCTGAATTTCTTTCAATGCTTATTGCTCCACGGACCACCAACAACTGTGAAGCCAATCTATTACGCACTAGATTCTGCCGCTCATCTTTAGACAAAAATGACCATATGTTAGATACATCACGAATCTCTCGTTGTATCAATGTATAAGCTTCATTGTCGAGCTTATTCGTCTCAAACTTCTTTGGCCCCATAGTAGTTGGGGTCATATAAATATCGTCCCATGATGTCATACCTGAATCAAATAAGTGATTAGTTTTACAGATATTTAAAATTTAAATAAACTAAAAGTAATGGTATGGATCAAACATGTTTCGTAATAGTGCTTCAAGTAAATCATCACGGATCGTCATTTTAGCTAATCCACTTCGTATAATTCCCATATAAAATTTAATTCCTAACTTCTAATACAACTTTGTCACATCCCCATTTTTTTTTATAATTGGCATTTCACAACCCATAATAATTTTTTAATATAAATTAGACTATAACTGAATATATGCTGGACAAAAATTACATTCCCAAAATATAAAATAGTCCGATAGTGAACAGATAATGGTAAACTCCTAGCTGCAGTCTTCCCAACTTATTCCTCCGGCTTTAATCTTGTTACTGGAAAAAATAAATAGGGATTAACTCAGTAGCCCTAATTGGCTAATTTTTCTCAATGGCTATCAAGATGCTAAAACAATAGATATAAAGAAATAATAAATAGGTTCAACAATAGGTGACATTTAAAGTCACAAGAATGTAGCACATGTCGATAATAATGATTCATTAATATTCAGTTCACGCATGAAATATCTCGAGAAAAATTTTGGGGTCTTTCCCTCTACGAGATTTGATGCTTTATTGCTTTCTAGAAATACCAATATCGAGAATTTTACGGTGGTATACAGGGTATCACCGGTATCTAATGCTACTAACTAGTGAACCCAAAAACTAGAAATTCTGTGAATCTTAACAAGGATCACACACCTACTAACCCTATGCCATTAATTATGTGTGTGCATTCAAGGTAGATCCGTCAGAAGTCATGATCCAATATCAAGTAAAGAGTCCAAATTTATTTATGTGAAAATAGAATTCAAAACATTTAATACGCAAATCGGTTCCAAAAATTGAGAGGGATTTCAACACAATAATATCGCGTGTAGAAATCACAATTTATCAGCAAGACTCAAATTTTACATTATATAGTCAACGTAGAATTGATATGAAACCCCCAAATATGCATAAGTGGTAGTAAATAAGAACAAAAATCCTACCTCTAATTCTATCTCAAATTAATACCGGGTGCTGTAGTACTTTAGAATAATTATAAAACTAAATAATTATGATATATTTAAGCCCAATTTTATTTTTTTTAATGAATAACAAAAAATTATGATATTTAAATTTAATCCAAAAATACTTAACAAAGACTGAATTCAAGTAATTACTTGTCAAATTGAATTACCTAACTGAATTCAAGTAATTACCTAAATTTTTTATGTAGGATTGAGTTCCTACTTTCACAGAATTTCCACCTTTCTTTTCTTTTCTTTTACCCGTCTCTCTTCTTATTTTCTTTTCTTTTTTTTTTTTGATGTATTCTTTCTCTCCTGTTTTGCTCACAGGACTGGAAGGCTCTATTTATAGAGTGAACAGGGGGGAGAGTCTTGAGCTCCAAGCACCTTACATCACCTGCTCACATATGCTTAGTGACATAGGTATTACTTCACCATCGACACTTGTCCTCCTTGTCCACTTTTTGCTCTATATTTTTTTCTTTTTGTTTTTAGCTCATTGCAAAGACACCTGTCACCTTCTTGATGTATGTGTACATATTAGACATACACATTATATAATGACAGGTCCGGCCAAGACTTAACCCAACTCAAAGGTCCAATTCAAAATTACAGATAAGACCTAATTTTGAGATCCAGAAATATAAACTAGGCCTAGAATCACAGATCAGACTCACCTCAAACATATAAGCTAAACTCATCACATGATAGAAGAAGGTAATTCAAGTCAATCACATCATCTTAAGAGAGTTAGATCAACACAATAATGCGAAGAGATCTCTTTTGGATGAACATGTCACAACCTCTACAGAATTGTCTCACTTGTTACGAGAAAGACATCACTTCCACCGAACTACCTCACCTAACATGAGAAAGGCGTCTCAATCTGTTAGGAGACGCCTATAAATTGTAAGTCTCACTTACACAAAGGGGACATCTCTCACATATCACTTACATCTAAACACTCTACACTCCTTGAAAAATAAAATACTCGGGTCATCCTAACACTTCACAGTGGAGTAGGTCACTTTGACCGAACCATTTAAATTGTGTTTTGTTTGTGTCAATTCTCATTATTTATTACTATATTTAATACTTGACAAGCGATGATGCATAAACACATTTTGTGTATCATCAGTTTGACGCCATTCATGAGAAACAACTAAGTTTTCGCCGTACTGTCTTTCTATTTTTTTTTCCTTATTCTCTTTCTATTTTATGGTTATTACAACTAGATCCATAAATCAACAAGGAGAAGACAATGATCCACCACGTCGTGATGAGGTCCCACCCCTAACAACAAATCCCGTCACCAGACAACAACTACTGGAGATAATGCAGCTATTGGTGAATCAAAACTAGCAGATCCTCTAGTTGATGCTTGTTGGGCACCCTCAAAGAGTCTTGCCCCAACACTCAGGAGAGGAAGCATTCTAGGTACTTCCCCCAAGGCGCCAAGGTACCAGTGCCTAGCAGTGCTAGGGTGCCCCATCAAGGCGCCCCTGGCTCCCCCTCTATGCATGTCTGCTCCATCATTCCATGCTGATGACCCTCATTTTCAAGAAGACGAGAGGAAAACTAGCATGTGGACCGTAAGAGTCACTACAACGACCATTCTCCCAACCACTAGGATGAAAAAATCAAAGAGGTGCAAAACTAAATCGGCGACGTCTTCAATGGCATGAAGGTGCAAAGGTCTGAAACAGTCGAGTACCTAGTGACACGTACTGACACGCCCTTTGTCGCTGATGTGGCAAACCATCCTCTTTCTCCAAAGTTGAAGATGTCAACTGTGGAAGTTTTTGATGGCTCTAAAGATCCACTAGACCACTTTGACACCTACAAATCTCTTATGCAACTGTATAACATACCAGACGAGATCATATGTAGGGTTTCTCTATCACCCTCAAAGGATCTACTAGCCAGTGGTTCACCAAGCTAACCCTGACTTCCATTGACTTTTTCACTGAATTAAGTTTTTCGTCTCACATTTCATTGGGGGACGCCAACACCAGAAACCTACCACCCACCTACTCAGCATCAAGTAAGATCGAGATAAAAGCCTAAGGTACTACCTCATTTGTCTTAACAAGAAAGTCTTTTAGATTGAAGAACCAGATGACAAAGTCGTCATGGCGGCCTTCACAAAAGGCCTACCCTCATCTAGTATTATATTTTCAGTTTTGAAACACCCATCAAAGAACATGCTAGAATTACTATCAAAAGTACAGAAATACATGAACGTTGAGGATGTTGCCAAAGTCAAGTGAGCTGAATCCTCACGTAGAGGGGAATACAAAAAATAGACATGTAAAAATTCTACTTCTTTATTAATTTGTGGTTGAAATTCAAAATTAGTGAAAAACAATAACTTTTTAGGAAAATTCGGTGCCTAAACAGCCTATGGTGGTTTGATTCTGATAGATCTCAAAAAATACCCTGATTTAAAATAAAAATTGCCTCAAATGGACAATCAAGCATAAAGTTATGGTTGTTCTAAATTTTGCCATTTCTCCATTATTTTCTAATACTCCACCAGTGTCTAGCACCAACCACTAGCTAGGCACCCAACGCATAGCCATAACAGCCACGCATGCGGTGCCCATTGCCAGCGCCCGTGCCCGTGGTGCCTAATGCCCTCGCCCTCGCCCTCGTCCACGACGACCAACGCTCATGCTCGTAACGCCCTTACCCTCGAGTGGCGCCCAGCCCCTCGCCATTAATCGCGGCGCACAACTCCCTCACTCGCGGTGCCCAACGCCAGCGCCCTCGCCCTTGCCTGTGGCCTCCACTACTAGTTTCAACGCGCTCAGCACCTGTGCACCTAGAGTCCGCGCTTGTTCGCCAACCAGCGTGCCCGTGTAACTTGCGACCCTCGCCTTAGCACTTGCCTCCTCGCCCGCATGGCTGTGTCATCTGCCGTGACATCATCCACGCCTTGCATCGTGTGACCAGCTTGTCCAGTAGTGGCCCTAGCACCCGACGTCACCCCTCCTAATGCATCTGGGATCCTTCGCCTCCCGTGCCCAACTCCCATGCTCCGCTGACTCTATCTCGTCGCCTCCCTCTGACTACTCTCACTATCATTTCCCTCCACATCTCCATATCTTGGAAGAGAGCCTCACGAGTCACCAAAATCTTGGCTTAACTTTATCTCTACTCTCATACAAGCAACCTTAGTTTCTAACTTAGCAACTCTTGCACGAATTGCTATAAAGTTCGGCCTAACTCTACCTCTTTTCTCACACAAACAACCTTTGTCTCTAATTTAGTAGCTCTTAGAAGTTCGGCCTAACTCTACCTCTGCACTTACACAAGCAGCCGCAGTCTCCAGCTTAGCGACTTTCCCGCGAGTCGCCAAAAGCTTAGCTTAAATTTTTCTCTGCTTTCATGCAAGCAATCTTAGTCTCTAGCTTAGTAGCTCTCCCACGAGTCGCTAGAAACTCGGCTTAACTCTACCTCTGCTCTCACATAAGCAGCCTTGGTCTCTAGAAACTCGGCCTCGGGAGCCACCCATAATCCTTCTCTACTGCCCAGCTATGTTTACCTCATTATAGTTCAGCTGGTAAAAGAGGATAATGAAAAAATTGCGTACAGATGCCTTCTTCCCCAAACCCCATTGGGCTCGGGGCATGGGAAAAAATGACGGGTTTGACCTAGACTTGGCCCAGCTTGGAGGCCTATTCCAAAATTACAGACCAGACCCAACTTAGAGGCACAGTGCAAAAATATAGACTAGGCCCAAAATTCCAAACTAGACCCCACCTTACACATATGGGCCAAGCCCACCATAGGATGGAGGAAGATAGGTCAGCTTAGTTGCGTCATCCTGAGAGAGTTAGGTCAGTCGTGCTATCATTAAAGACTCAATCCATAACTAACATATGAAGAGATCTCTTTGGGATGTGCACGTCACCACCTCCATGGAGTTGTCTCCGCTATTACGAGAAAGGCGTCATCTCCACCGAATTATCTCAACTGATATGAGAAAAGCGTCTCAATCTATTTGTAAGCCCCACCTACATAATGGGGGAATCTCTTACATATCACTCACATCTGAGTATTCTACACTCATAGAGAAATAAAACACTCAAACCATCCTAACCCTTCACAGTGGAGCAGATCACCTTGATCGAACCACTTAAATTGTGTTTTGCTTGTGTTGACTCTCATCATTTATTACTGCATTTAATACTTGATAGGTGATGCATAAACATGTTTTGTGCATCATCACATAATTTAGACACTTCCGATATTTAAGATAACATTTTCTTTTTAACATGAAATATAGTTAATATTATAGTTTTTTGACTCGTTTTCATGCAATTTTTTTTGACATCTATTTATTTATTTGAAAACTTGAAACATAAACTTCGATATTAACTTTATAATTAATGTTGTTAGGGATTAATTTCATATCGGTCATTACATTAATGGTATCTTGTGAGAAAAAGTAGTATTTGTTGAGTAATTTCATTTTTATATTTTAGAAATGTTGATTCCCAAATACGTGTCCACCAATATTGCTTGGTATAACATGTATCATCATCCATTTAGTTTTGACATCGCGATATGCCATCTAATTAGGGATAATTCATGTTTGAAGTTACAGTGTAATGTATATATTTTGAAAGAGATGTTGGTGGCCGTTAAATGAGTGTATTTAAGACCATCGTATGAACTTATTAAAATTTATCCTATTTTATATTATAAATTATAAATTACTAGCATTGCTTTGAGGAAGGTCGGACCTCTTTATATGATAATCGTTTACATTGACCCCTAACTACCATTGGAATGTTACATTGTCCCATTTACAATTCATTCTTCCACATTATACCTTTAATTACTTAAACTCACATTATCCCATGGTCAATTCTTTGTTTTATTTTAAACAAAAATGTCCTCGTATTGTTGAATTTTAGGGCAAAGTAAAACCAAGTAATATAGTTCAAGAGGGTCATGTCGTATTAGGGCGGAGCCAGAAATCCTTATGAAATGGACAAAATATTAACATAAATTTTTTGAATTTCAAGTTTGAAAAATGTATGAAAATTTAATATGAAGTTACTAAATGAAACATAAAATCGAGAACATTTAACCTTAACAAATATAGACAAAAAGTACAAAATATTTTTTATTTTTTATAATTCAACCCAATCATATTAAAGTAGAATACAATACTCTATCAAATCCCAAAATTATATATACTTAATTAGTTCTTCAAATTATTCTAAAGATTATCTGAAGTCATCTTTCAACTTATTATTGAAGAATTGGTTCCTTGGAAAAGAGAAAAATAAAAAATAAAATTGGGCTAGGACATTATATCATTTGCATCTAATTGTGTAACCGGATTACATGTCGTTAAATTATCCCTTCAAAAAAATAAAGGTCAATTACGCAACATTTTTTAAAAAATTGGGACAACATATCAAATATGATCGTTGTCTATTGATCAATATATAAGTTATAACTTTCACTCCTGCTGTACTTAATCAGAAAAAAATCATTTAACTAGTTTAGGGGATAGTGGACCACTACTTAATCAAAAATTAATCCATTTTACAATTTTTTTGAAAAATAAGGGGGGACAATATATCAATTTATCTGTGTATTGGCCTTCAGAAGAAGCAACCTAAGCAAGGTGTAGCGACGTCCAAGGATAGCATCACTTATATCCGGCTTAAATGTACTTAACTGAGCCTAGGTTGAGGTTTCACCTTAACCCAAACACTCCTTTGGGGTTTTAGCCATTTTCGCAACCAACACTCTCAAAACCCTACACTCAGATCACAGAAAACCTCTGCTGCAATTTTAATCTTACGAAGTGTAGGTCTCTGCCCATTGTCTCTCTCATCAAATGGCCTTCGCCGCCACATCCACCGCCGCTAGATCTGTTTTCCTATCAACCTCCGCCCGAAACGCCGCCCGGCTCGCCTCGGAGGCCAAAGCCGGTCGTTCTCCCTTTCGCATGAAAACCAGACACCCACTCTCATCTCTAATCCTCAGGTAACTCTACTTATACGTTCATATGTACATACATATGCATTTATGCGAATATATGTAACCGTGGTGGTGTTGTTCTGGAAGGTGTCCAGTTGAAATGAGTGCGTGCGTGGAAACGATGCAACCGTACCACACTGCAACTGCTTCGGCGTTGATGACTTCCATGCTCACCATCTCTCGCCGTGGTTACGGTTGCCTTCCCGAAGGTACTTTGTTGACGAAATTGTTTTAGTTGTGAAATTTGATTAATTATGATTCAAATTGCTGGCTGTTTGTTGCTTGATTGGATTGATTACCTAGTTGATTATTTGTAATTGATAATCTGAGTAGCTATGATTTGTAGGTATGCTTGGAGCTGTAAGTGTAGTATGAGCATTTTATGTCTTTGTTTTGGTTATTGGTAATTGATTTTAAATGGCCAGTATTATGCTCATTTATGTGTAAATACTGAACTGGTATTCCTACGATTTTTTAAGGATAAGTCTGAGTGCAAGCGGGGGTGTATTTAGGGGGTGCTTGGAACGAGGTCATCTATTTAAAACAAAAACACATTGCATAGAAATAGAGATAACTAAAAGTGGAAACTGGGAGAGGAATATGATATAAAGGAAGATCTTTGTCAAGTAGATTGAAGAGGGTGGGGTCCATTCAAGGATCAAAGTATTGGACGAGTTGTATCCATCTCGGCCGTGTCGTATCACCTTCGATTTGATAACGATACACGATATGCAAATATAATGTGATAGAGCTAAATCGGTATTGACTCGGTTACAGCTCAACCGTATCAGACCAACTCGGCCCAAATCGAACCAACTCGGCTAAGTCAACACCGAATCAAGCTACCTCTGCAACTTCTCATACAGCCATCACCAGCCAAAAAAAAAAAAAAGAAAGAATTTGAAGAAAATAAGAGATCCAAGAAAATAAGAAATTATATGTAACCCTAAATCACGCCCATTTTTCTAATACTTCATTGGGAAGAAGAATTGAAAAGATTTTAAGAAAACTTGAAAGCTGTGAAGTGGCGAGTCCTTTTTTTCCTTCTCCTTCTTCCTCTTCTTTTCTTTGACGAAACAATTGCATAGCCTATAGCTATAACAAACAACTTTTTTCTTCGATTGAAATTGTCCCAGATTCTCTATCTCTTCTCTCGTCTTCTCTCTCTGTCTTGTCGTCTCTTGACTCTCATTGTCTGTGTCTCATCGTCTCTTGTTGGTTTTTTGTATCTTGTCGTCTCTCAGTTTCTTGCTTTGTCTCTCGTTTTTCTCTCTGCCCTACTCTTAAATGGCGTATTCTAGAATCCTATCATAAATACCACATGACAAAAAAAATAATCATAAATACCTCATGTTTATTACTGTATTATTTTTCTATTATAATGATTAATTATTTGGTTATATTTTTAAAATTTTGAACCTTTAAATTTAGATATTGAAATTACATTATATTTATTTTTAAAATTTTAATTCATACACAATATTTATTATTTGTTATTTTGAATTCAAAAAATCTTTAAAATTAGGTCTAGTATGTTCTAAATAATTATAGTAACACATTTATTGTTTAACGATTTTCAATAGCATCCTTTCTTTTTTACCATATTTAATGTGTTAGAAGATGCATTTTAAACATAAGATACATGGATGTTGTTTTTTTTTTTTTAAGAATTTTTTTGGAATTTTTTGGACCTTCTATATAGAATTTTATGCATATCAGCCGATACCGTACTGCAACGTCGCAACCGATGTGTATTAGTGCCCTCTGAGTCGATGGTCGATACCGCGACCTCGAACCATGGTCATCCATTGGCCAATGTTCCTTGCCCTTGTGAAGGAAACTTGATTCCAATTAAGAGCGAAAATAAGTAGAGATTGTTTTTTTTTTTTTTTTAAATAAGGAGGAATTGAATTAGTATCCATTTTGTGGACTCGAGCAAGGATATTGAGTAGACAGTTAATGTATCAAACTGAACTCTATCTTTTGTAGCATGCATTTCCATTCGTGTGGCAACTAATTCGGTAAGCTACATGTTTGGTACATGGAGGATTGCCTTTAGTCTCCCAAATTGACTTACTTCCTAGCCCCAGTGGGAGTGGTGACCAGCAATATAGGTGCTTGGGCAACCTGCCTTATATATTGATGGCTAGTTCAAGATCTTTGCAGTTTTAAACATTAGTTATGTTTGGGATTTGACAAAGTGGTGAGGTATTGACTTTGTTGCTTAGTATGTTTTTTTAGCTGCTCTTTGTTTTTTGTCTTGCTTTATTAATGAATATTTCTGCATAACCTTTGAATTTTTTACCCGAATCCTGCCATTTTATATTCTAATGAAAACATAAGGATTTAGCATATTTTTTAAATCATCTGGGGTAGCTTGCTTTGGTTTTGGTCCATTCATGTAACATACTTGTATGTTCCTGGAAGATGGGTGTCTGAGATTCGATCCTTATGGACTAACTGGAAAAGTACAATATAGAAATCCTGCATGGGGCAATCCAAAAATAAGTACCAGAATCCTACTCCCTTTTCAAAAGTCTTGATAAGTTTGACCATGGGTTGCTTGTTTTTGTGATCCTTTCTTTCGGATCTAATTGGAGAAGATGATAATGTTTTCTGCTATCTTGCTAAAGAAAGGCAGTTTTGGTTGAAGCATACCAGCTGGATACATGTTCTCTGGATTCTGTAACGGAACATCTTTTGATCATTCAATCTCATGCAATGTCTTCTTTTCCTAGTTCACCGAACTGGTTTTGTTATTGTTGCTTTTATTCCGTGTGGTTTTGTATTTTCCTTAAATTCAACAAGTAGTTTCTCTCGAATAGGTTGCCTAATCAGTGGGTTTTAATTCTTGATTTAGGTATCTAGCAAATCTTTGTAGGGCCTCCTTGATGTCCTTTTCCTCCTTTCAAATTTCTGGTAAGTTTTGCTGGACGTAGTTCTAAAGCCAATGCTTGAAGGCTTCCTATCATACATGGAAGCTTTAACTATGTCAGAAATTAGAGATGTTAGGTCTGGACAAGTTAAACAGCAACTTTGTAACATTTCTCGTCCCTTGTCATAATGGAGATGTTAGGTCTTAAACAGTATCTATAGCATGTAGTAATGTCTGACATTTAGTGTTGTCTTTTATTTTCCTCACATGCCTATTTCGTTGTTTTCCGTTGTTTTCACAAAGGAGTGGATGCTTCACTTTTCCTGTTGTAGGCCTTGCCAAGACTAGATGAAGATGGAGAAGCAAAGATGGAGTGACTTGGATTTGTTTGTGATTCAAAGCTTTCAAATTAGTAAAATAGATTAGGCTGGATGGATATATATAAGATTAATGGTAAAACTTGATTTTATGCTGTGTGAATTGACAGCTTTAATAATGCCTTTTCTGCAAGAAGTTGTTAAAGATCCATTAATCTATTTGAGGCAGTGTGTGCATCTCATGGCTTTTGGGTTTTACTAAAATTGTTCATCGTATTTTGTGTTTGTCTAAACAAACATGCGTGGCATCATGTCATATTTTTCTCATTTGGATGTAGTTGGAACATGATTTTGAACTACTAGTTGCGATTGGCGCATTCTTGACACATTTTGAAGTAGACTGGCCATTAGGGAAGGAGTGGCATCATCTGTCATATTTTTCCATTTGGCTATAGTGGGTACAGAATTTTGAAGTACACACATCATTAATGAAACTAACTGATTTTTTGCATTCATTCAGCTTGCAATGATGATGTGTGATGAATATTCTGAGGTTTGAAGCAAAATTTTATTTCTGAAATTCTACATTCTAAGACCACAATATCTGCTATATGTAGCCAAGCTAACATCGAGTGCAGACTGGACTATTGATTTTTCAGTTACGATTCTATTGTTGTTTAAGTATTTGTAGTTGATGGTAATAAGATCATCAAAACAATGCTAATATCTTGTATATCAATCAGCTTGCATTGATGACGTATGATGAATGTCCAAGGGTGTTCAAGCGAGTTTTCGTTCACAACCCAATGCTTTTCTGGAGGTGTGAGGCACACAGCAGATATGAGATGCCTCCTTTTCGACCTTATGATCGTACTCGTTTGAAAGTTCTTGAAAGTGTATCAAAGATCTTATACACTTGAGGATTGTCTCGGATTGAATCCTTTTATTTCTCTGCCTAAAAGATCAGAGAATTATAAAACCTTTTTCACGAAAATTTATTTGCATAAATAGAGAAATATACTCAAGGTTGCTTTATTATGGTGACTAGCATGACATTTTAATGCTTTTCCATTGTAAATTTATGTTGCAGAATTGATGATATCGTCAAGTCTCATGCTACTTTGGGGTTTGTGTCATATTCGAGTTGTGTTATTTTGGATTTGTACCATGTTTGTGTTGTGTTCATGTAATACAAGAATTTGCAATCACATGACTTAAAGTTATTTTTACATAAAATTCAAATTTACCATAAATAGTTCTTTATAACGAAAAAAATCATTTAACTATAAGCAATTCATACAATACTTGATTAAAAAATTTAAAAAATATATTTTAATTTTACAAAACCATTTAAACATTTTGTCATGTTAAAAATGGTATGAACTCAAATCCTAGTCTTTAGTTGGCCTGTATCATATTCAGATTCGTGGAGTGTTGAAATATTATGATGACAATTTCTACCCATACATATGAGAGAAGACAATTGTATTTATGATATTTCAGGTTATATAACAGGAATGACGAGATGAGTTATTTGATTACTATCAATTTCATCATAACCACAGGAATAAAGTTGTTCTAGATCAAGCTGAGATGGTAGAACCATGGATCAGAATTGCCTGTACATTTTCAGCACAAAAAAGTCTGAAGAAAAACACTCAACGTTACATTGATTAGTTCAACACATTTCCACGGGTCATTTCAGATTACCAGTGTGAAGGCTTGCAAGCACCGAGGAGATGAACTTCATTCTTCCAGCATAGTATTCTGTGTTCACTAGGCAGGGGTCAATTCCTTCAAATTCAAGATTAGTTCGAAAAATAGACAGATTAAACCAATGCTAGGATGATCAGCAAAACATAAAGCACAAAATAGGTCTTACCGTATAGAAGTACTAACTCTAATGAACAATGAAGGAACATTAATATCACATCCAGTATTATAGATAAGGTATGGCAATATAAGATTCAATTGGGTACCTCTTCCTCTCTGGTTAAAGGAAATTATGAAAAACATGAGCTTTTTGAGATAGACCAGATTCCAGAACAAATTTGCAGTCTCCTCTTCTAAATTCATGCAAAGACATAGCAATCCTGGGACTAATCAACCTTTCAACTTCACAGACATTTTAATAACTTCCAAAAATGAGAGGGTAAATAATAAGAAGGAATAAAAGGAAACAATTGAAAATGTAAAATAAAGACGAGATATTTGCTATTAACACCACATTTAGTTCACATCTCTAGCCCCAAAAGAGGATAAACCCACAACCAGAATCAGAACTCTATTTGATGCCAATCATATCCACAGGACTCTTACATCTCTTGCTAGTGATGGAAGTAATAGTTAAGGGGAAATATCACTACATATTGTAATTTGTCAACCAATTTCGTGAAAGTGCAGTCGTAGCAGTTGATCGTTAAAACAAGAATCAAGCTTTCAATAACTTCAAACTATTCACTTCTGATAAATCCCTCTTATTCTTCAACAACATTGACCAACTCGTACTCCACTAGAGAGAGATTGTTATCTTCTTTAACTACAAATTTAGCAGGTTCAGTGACCTCAACACGTCCCCATTTGTCAACCGCTAGCCTCATGGACCCCTTGAACATGTCAATCTTTGCATTGCGCAGAATCACAGTGGTGTTTGGCTTCATAGCATCAACTGCACAGAGATGACACCATCATCAACCCAAGTTAATAAGATTACACAAGGCTACATAACAAACTACATACCCGTGTACATACATCTTGTCCTAAAAATCCCACTCTAACCAGGAAACCAGGAACCAAATAACATCATCACATAAGCACTTCCAAATTACTGTACCATATTAGTCTTAGAAAAGGGAGTGTTCTTGACAGACTCAGACTAAAATGGGTGAGGCTCCCATAAGATGAAAGCATCCTAAATCAGACTAAGGGCACGTAGGAACATGTAAGTGTTTCACAAGCCCACATCTAACAGATAGGGCGTTTATCACCGACACTCAGATAAACATCCTTATGAGCAGGGGAATTTACAAACAAGAAACTACCTCATTAGAATCAACGATTACCCCATTGAGGCCATAATCGTATGTAAAGCAAATATCCATAAAATATAACAATGCAACACATATTGCATTACAGTAAGATAACGAGTACCTTAAAAACTGATTTCCCAAGTTAAAAACAATGACAAGAGGATGATTGTAGGAAACAATGACAAGAGGATGATAGTAGGAAGGTTATATGGAAAATTATGGTAGATTATAGTTGATGGGTGTGAAATAAATCATCATGTTCTTCATTGTCTGTTGGTATAGAAGAAGATTTTTTAGTAAAGACCAACACGCATTACCTAAATTTATTGAGCCAAAGGGACGAAATGTTAAACTTCCAGAAGCAGCAATACAAGATATTACAAGTTCAAAATCATCAGATTTCCATATACCATAAACCAACCAAAACATGTAACCAAAAAGGAAAAAATGCGACAGTCACCGTGCACTTGCAGGCAAAGAGTTGTGAAGCAATAGAAATGGACAGATTTTTTTTCCCCTCTTCAAGAGCAATCCAAAATATCAACCTGGATCACCTAAATGACATTTTAACCAGGTCCTAGAAAATGAAAAATCTGTAAACCAAAAAAATCGGTAGTCTCATGTTTCCCCCATTTTTTAGCTCACATACGAAAGACTAAAGCTTTACACTGCAAAAAGTCAAAGTCAAATAAAAATCCAACAGATTATAAAAGCGACACGAATTCAAGGTTCAGCTCCAAAACCTTACGTGTGTTTGGAACAGGAAGGCCTTCTACAATGAAGGTTTCAAGTAAAGCCTCATTTTCTCCTCTATTCATTTTCTCAGATAGCAAACAAACCACAATGATTCACAAACCTAAATTCCATATGGACAACCACTCATAAATCCCACCATCCATTTCCAATAAATCCATCAAAAAATAAATCAAAACACCATAATCACAAAACAAACCACAAGGATTCACAAACCCAAAGTCCATATGCACAACCACCCATAAATCACACCATGCATTTCAAATAAATCTAACAAAAAATAAAATCAAAACACCATAATCACAAAACAAACTACAAGGATTCACAAACCCAAATTCCATATGCACAGCCACCAATAAATCCCACCATCCATTTCCAATAAATCCAACAAAAAAATCAAAGAAAAAGCAAAAAACTATAGTCACCACGGACACTCGCATATTAATTACTAATATGCCTTGTTCTATTTTGTTTGGCAAAAAGAACTATACCTTGTTCATTACGGGCAGTGAAGAGAATAGTACCAGTCTCGTCACCAACGAGGCACTCGGCAATACGAGTACGAGGCCGTGGATTCAGAGGCACTGCCAATGAATTACCACCACGACCACCACCGCTCTTTTGCGTCACCGGATTCGAGCTCACCACCTTCACCGTCAGCGTATGTCCATTCGTTCCGGGCTTCAGATCATTCACCTTAACAAACACAGGCTTCCTCTTCGCCGCCGTGGTATTGGGTGTCGCCGTAGTTGCCATAGCTCCCTGCACTCACAAAAGTCCTAACTCTAATTTCTATAAAATTGAAGAATTCGAACTTCGAAGCCTTAGGGTTTTTGGTTTGGTTACTTTTTGGAGCATCTTTTAAGAGACGCTGGAAAGCACAAGCTAAAATTTAACTAATAAAAATAAAAAATATACTCTAACAAAATATATTCAGATACTCTTAAATAAATTTTTTCTACAGTAATATACTAAATATTACCATAACAATATGTAAAATTTATTTATAATATTTTCTTTCTTTTCTTTTCTTTTTTTGTTTCATTCTTTCCCTTTTTGTCTTTAATTTTTCTCAAAAAAAATAATATAAAAAGAATAAAAAATAATATTTAAATCGAGTAATTAAAAATATAAAAAATTTGTTAGAATATGTATTAAAAAAATGAGGAATTAAAATAAAAAATATAATTTTTTAAATAGCTAAAATAAATTTTATTGTTATAGATGCTCTTATTATTTGGGTCTTCGTTGTGTACGTGTAGTAATTGTAAAGATATGATTCCCTTCCCCTTTATTAGTGGAGCTAGAATAATCGTACGGGACGGCAAAAGTGAAAGATTTTCGGATTGTGGTGTTGGTAGTAATCGAATGGATCGATTTGATGCTATGGAATGATCTTATTAAAACTTCTCATATTTTATATTATAAATATTTAAAATTTAGAAATAAATTATTAAAATTAGATTAAAGTATCAAAAAAAAATCTCTAAATTTTATAACGTTAAATGGGTTTGTTGAAAACACAAAAAAAAATTAGGAAAAATTTTTTTACACCACTTATAATTATATCTAAATTCAATGATACCTCCTCTTAATTCTAAAATTTATTGATATCTCTTATTAGTTATTATCTGCTTACGATGTTAACGACGATCATTTTTATATTTTATAGAATAAATTTCATCTACACTCCTATAAATAGGCCTAATTTCAATGATGTCCCCTTCCGATTCTAAACTTTTACGGCACTCTATTGTAGTTCTATTATATTAACCTTCATGTTCATCAATTTAATATTTAATTTTTTAAAATTAATGTCATTTCTTTAGTTTAAACTAAATTAACATTTAATCTCATCAAATCAACACAAAATTAATATTTAATTTAATTTAATACTAAATTATTATTTAATTTCGTCATATTAACATCAAATTAACCTTTAATTTTATCAAATTAAAATTTAATTATATTAAATAGAATATTAAATTCCATTAATTTAACATTTAAACTTATCAAATTAATGTCACTGTTTTAATTAATACCAAATTAACATTCAATTTCATCAAAGCAACATTTAAATTTATTCAGCTAACATTAAATTTTATCAAATTAATACTAAATTAATATTTAATTTTATCAAATTAATATTTAAATTAAATGTATTAAATTAAAATAAATTTTATTCAATTAGTATTAAAATTTATCAAGTAACATTTAAATTTGATATGCGAAATGTGATGTGTAAAAAGCGGTCGAGTGGAGTTGTGGAGGACAAACAATAATAGAGGAGTTGAAAAATTCGATTTATGTAATTAAATGAGTGTATAATATGATGACTAATATACTAATATTAGCTAATATCCGTGTCTG
>CAUOFW020006077.1:0-25113 GCA_963454935.2 Ilex paraguariensis | reverse complement strand
TCTGTTGTCAAGCTTGGCTTAGTTGATATTTTTGCGCCTAACTTGAGGGGGAGTGTTGGAGATATAGCATCTTAGTTGTTAGTGTTTATTATAGTTTTTCTTTTTTATCTTTTTATTCTTATTATAATTTTCATTGGCTATATATACGGAGGCTCTACACTTAGTTTGTATCCCTTTTGACTTACTTATTTCTCTAGCATAAATAACCCTTAAAAGTTTTAAATAGCTCACAAAAGTTTTAACTTGAACCATAAAGTTATAATATGACTCTAAAAGTTGTAATTTTTTTTGTAAATAAACTTAAAAATTTGTATCCAACCCACAAAACTTATAAAATTTGGTGGTACGATGTTAGAAAATAAAAATAAAAATGGGTCCTGATGATGGAAAAATTGGTCTTGTACAAAATCAACAGTCGAGTATATGAATGGATGTAATTAATGAACAACAAATAAGGTAATCAAAGGCAAAACAATAAATATGAGCAAACACACATATATATAGTGGTTCGATCAGGGTGACCTACTCCACTCTCGAGAAATGGCAGCGGTGGCCAGAGGTCTTTATTGATGAATAAAGTAATCAAGAGAGTTACACTAGTTAGGAGAGAGAGAAGCTATGTGTGTAGGGAGGTGCAGAAAGGCAAAGCTCAATATGTAGAGATGTATGTTGGAAGAGATGTCTCTCCATATGGAGAGAGCTTCCAATATATAGATTTGGTGAGGCGGTAACGTGAGTGAGAGGGTACTACTTCTTTGGTAAGTACAATTAAGGTAGAATTGATCTTCATAAGTGCATATCCCGATAATCTCTCTCTAACGTGCTCTTATCTCCCAGGCTCCTTGGATCTTGGACTAGGTCGGATTGATAAAGTGGACTTGGGCTACCTTTTAGTTGACTTGGGCTGTCTTTTAGCTGACTTAGGCTTGGTTGATTTATTAGGCTTGGCCCAATTGGTTTTGGGCTCATTAGGTACCGTAGTGTTTTCTGTAAAGAACATAAGGGTTTACTTGTTGGAAACTCATCATTTGTCATCAAGGAAAAAACGTATCAACATGTAACTACATATCATCGAAGCCATGATAAGCATCGAAACATCCATCACTACACTAATGATCCCAACTCGGGGGTTTAAAGCTAGGTGTTACGATAGAAGGAGTTCTCATTAATTTAAGGTCCAATATACATATCTACAACTCATATCCACTTAAAAATTTAAGCCTATTAGTATTGAATCCATCAACAGTGTATTTGGACACTTTAACATATTTTATATCCGATTTGAAATTTCCACACATATAATACCCAAGAATCTCCCCCTTATGTCTGAACCACATCGGGCTTAGCTTCCCCTTGACAATTTTTGGTGAGAAAACCGTTTGTAGTATTCCTCTATTACAAAGATATTTATGTATAGATTACGTACAATTGGCAGCACATGTCTTGCCATAGACAAAGCTTTTGAGGTTGTCTTAATCAAAACAAATCAAACAATTGGTTTCCTATAATAGAAGATTCTGCAGTTGTACACAAACACAATAATAGAAATATCCTAATACTCCCCCTCAAGTTGGAGGGTGAATGCAATGAACTCCCAACTTGCTAAGTAGGTGAAGAAATTGGGCTTTCCCAAAGGATTTGGTGAAGAGATCAACCACCAACTGTCTATTAGGAAAGTAACGAGTACAAAGAAGGTCAGGTTGAATTTTTTCTTGAACCAAATGACAATCAATCTCAATATATCTGGTCCGTTCGTCAAAATTTAGATAAGCGGAGATATGGAGAGCCGCTTGATTATCACAAAACAATATTTCAAGACACAAATATGAAACTCTCAAATCATGTAGGAGATAAAGAAGTCATGTAAGTTCACCACTAGTAATGGCAAAAGCATGATATTCTGCTTTAGTCGAAGAATGAGGCACTATGGTTGCTTCTTTGTTTTCCACAAAACAGGAGAATTAACCAACATAATGAAATAGTTTGCGGTAGTTCATCTAGTTGCAGGACGGCTAACCCAATCAAAATCACAAAAAACTTTGATGTGAAGTGTGCTTGTTGAGGATAGAAGAAGTCCTTGTCCTGGAGAACCTTTTAGATAACAAAGAACACACATGATAGTGGCAAGATGAGGTTTGCGTGGCTGTTGCATGAACCGACTAAGAATATGAACCAAATAAATAACAATAGGTTGTGTGATCGTAAAGTAAATCATACGACCAATGAGGCAACGATATAGAGTTGGATCCTTAAGAAGTTCTCCAATATCAGAACTTAATTTGAGATTTTCTTCCATGGAAAAAGGAGTGGGGCATGCACCTAGAAGACCCAAATCATCTAGAATTTCAAGTGTGTACTTCCGTCGAGAAATGCTAATACCTTGTGATCAACGAGCAACCTCAATGCCCAAGAAAAACTTAAGAGGGCCTAGATATTTGATGTGGAATCAGCGATATAGAAATTCTTTTAGAGCAACAATATCTAGTGGATGATTACCAGTGACAATGATATCATCGACATAGACAAGGATCGTCGTAAAAGAAGAGTCATGAGAACGAGTAAATAAAGAATAATTAGCTTTGGACTACTTATATCTAGCATCTTGTACAACAGTAGAAAAGGTAGAAACCAATTACGAGATGCCTACTTAAGGCCACAAAATGACTTCTATAACGACAAACAAGGTTCTCCCCTTGTCGAGGATAACCAGGCGGTAAGGTCATGTAGACATCCTTATCGAGATCCCATGAAGAAATGCGTTATGTACATCTTGCTGATGAAGTGACCAATGGCAAACAAAAACAACAATAAGGAGACATCGCACTGTGAAAAGTTTTGCAACTGCGGTGAAAGTTTCATGATAGTCAAGCCCAGCTATTTGAGTGTAACCCTTAGCCACAAAACAAGCCTTATAACGCTCAATATGCCATCAAACCGATACTTAATTTTATAAACTCATTTACAACCAATGAGTTTGACGTGTGGAGGTAGTGAAGTAACCCTCCAAGTGTAATTTCTTTCAAGGGCCTCAACTTTAGCATCTATTGCATTGCACCAATTAGGATCTTTCTTATATAGTGGACACCAAGAAAGAAGAGATACAACTTAAGGATATTCTAGTGGTTCAGGAGTTTCCAGATGTATTTCTAGAAGAGTTACTTGGACTACCACTAGAGAGAAGTGGAGTTTACCATTGAACTAGTCCCAGGTACTTTACCAATATCCATTACTCCATATCGCATGGCTCATGCTGAGTTAAAAGAATTGAAGATACAATTACAAGATTTACTAGAATGGGAATTTATCCGGCCTAGTGTTTCACCATGGGGTGCTTCTACTTTATTTGTAAAGAAAAAGGATGGGACTTTAAGATTATGTATTGATTATCGCTAACTTAATAAGGTAAAAATACGTAAAAAATATCTCTTACCTCATATTGATGACTTATTTGACCAGTTGCAAGGTGTGAGAGTATTTAGCAAGATTGATCTCAGGGCAGGTTATCATCAACTAAGGGTAAGGAGTAATGATGTTCCAAAGACAGCTTTTCAGACTAGGTATGATCATTTTGAATTTCTAGTAATGACCAACGGGCCTTTGGACCAATGATATTCCTTACCTTGTGAAGGTTTTTCCTTCTTGAGGTTAAGGGTTCAAGTCTACCTTCTCCCTTCTCCCTTCCCCCCCTCCCCAAAAAAAATTAAAAAAAAAAAAAGAATTTCTACTAATGCCATTTGGTTTGACAAATGTGTCAACTGCCTTTATGGATTTAAGGAATCAGGTATTTCAGCATTACTTGGATTCATTCATCATTGTGTTCATTGATGATATTCTTGTGTATTCTCATAGTAAGGAAGAACATGAACAACATTTGAGGATTGTGTTACAGATTCTATGAGAAAAACAATTATATGCTAAATTAAATAAATGTGAGGTTTGGTTGGATCGGGTTGTCTTTTTGGGACATGTAATTCAAGTGATGGTATCTTTGTGGATTCCAAGAAAGTAGAGGCAGTGGTAAAGTGGGAAAGACCAACTATGGTAATGGAGATTTGCAGTTTCTTAGGTCCTGCTAGATATTATCGTAGATTTGTACAAGGATTTTTTATATTAGCAGCACCTTTGACACGATTGACTCGGAAGGATGTAAAATTTGATTGTAGTAATGCATGTGAACACAGTTTTCAAGAGTTAAAGCAAAAATTAACTTCAGCTTCAATTCTGACTACACCATCGGGTGATATATAGTGATGTCTTTCATCAAGGTTTGGATGTTGTGTTAATGCAACACAATAGAGTGATTGCCTATGCTTCTTAACAATTAAAAAACCATGAAAAGAATTATCCTACTCATGATTTAGGATTGGCTGTTATTGTTTTCACTCCAAAGCTTTGGAGACATTATTTATATAGTGAGACATGTGAGATTTTTACAGGTCACCAAAGCTTAAAATACTTATTCACTCAAAGGAGTTAAATTTGAGACAAATGAGGTGGATGGAATTAATTAAGGATTATGATTGCTAGATACACTGCCATCCAGGGAAAGCTAACGTGGTGGCTGATGCACTGAGTAATAAATCATCAGAGAGATTGTCGTGCATTCAGCGTAACCATATGAGTAACATTACTGAATTGAGAAGGATGAGAGTGGATATGGTATTAAATGATACATACGTTCTACTAGCACAATTTAAAGTTAAACCTGTGCTGGTGGATCGTATCAAAGAGTTACAACATCAAGATCCACAACTGGGAAAGATTAGAAAAGAAGGGCAGAATGGAAGCAAGACAGATTTTATAGTTCGTGGTGACGATATGATATGCTTTGGTACTCGACTTTGTGTGCCGAATGATACTACCTCGAAGAAGGACATTCTAGATGAAACTCATAATTCTTTATATGTTATGCACCCTAGGAGTACAAAATTATATCGAGATTTGAGAGAGTATTATTGGTGAAGTGGAATGAAGAGAGAAATTGTTGAATTTGTTTCAAGATGTTTAGTCTATCAGCAGGTAAAGACTGAGCATCAACATCTTGCAGGTTTATTGCAACCTCTTCCTATTCCAGAATGGAAATGGGAACATATTACCATGGATTTTGTATTGGGACTTCCACGAACTCAAAGTGGGCATGATTCCATTCGGGTTATTGTGGACAGATTGATGAAGTCAACTCACTTTTTAGTCGTCAAGTCTACTTATTTGCTTGAAAAGTATGCTCAAATTTTATGTGGATGAAATTTTGCATATGCATGGTGCTCCTGTATCCATTGTGGCAGATAAAGATCCAAAATTTACATCTAGGTTTTGGTCTAGTTTACAGCATGCCATGGGAACTACCTTGAAGTTCAGCACAGCTTATCATCCTCAGACAGATGGGCAGTCTGAACGTACAATTCAAACCCTAGAGGATACGTTGCGTGCGTGTGTGTTGGAATTAAATTTGCCTTTAATAGAGTTTTCTTATAACAACAGTTATCACAGTAGCATTGGTATGATACCATGTGAAGCACTCTATGATAGAAAGTGTAGGACTCCAGTTTGTTGGAGTGAAGGAGGGGAAAGAAAAATATTAGGTCCCGAGCTAGTGCAAGTAATTACAGATAAAGTCAAAGTAATTCAAGATCGATTAAAAGTTGCTCAAAGCAGACAAAAGAGTTATTTTCATAAACGCAGAAAACATTTAGAGTTTGAAGTGGGAGATCGAGTATTTTTGAGGATATCACATTGTAAAGGTGTACTGAGATTTGGAAAAAAGGGAAAGTTTAGTATGAGATATATTGGGCCTTATGAGATTCTAGGAAGGGTTGGGGCTACAACTTACCGATTAGATTTACCTTCAGAGTTGTCTCATTTGCATAATATATTTCATGTTTTCATGCTACGTAGGTACATACCCGACCCATCTCATGTATTGGTTGAGCAACCTTTAGAGTTAAAAGAAGATTTAACTTACATTTAGGAACCAGTATAGATTTTGGCTGGTCGAGAGAATGTATTACGTAATAAGGTCATTCCGTTAGTAAAAGTATTGTGACGAAGTCATTCAGTTGAGGAGGCTAACTGGGAAACTGAGGAGAATATGAAAACTCAATATCCTCATCTATTTTCATCAAAGTAAGTGAATTTCGGGGACGAAATTTTATTTAGAATGGGAGAATTGTAAAACCCGAGCATGCATGTGTACGAAGAAAAAATATAGGAAAATATTTTTATATAGTGCATGTTTTAATAGGTATATAATTATAAAAAATAGAATTAAATTAAAAAAAAAAATCAAAGTTGAGTTATTACAAAAATGCCATTGCATGACATTTCTTTCCAAGCTGCTGCCTGGCAACAGAGGAGTTCTCCCCAGCCTTCTCCATGTTTCCAGAGTGGTGGGGGAGATGCTTAAGACTTCAGCAAGCCTCTGGATAAGGGAGAACCGCCAAGAGAAGAGAGAAGCTAGAGAGAGAAAATTAAATTTTGAATATTGAATTTGTGGAAGAAGTTACTCTGAACGATTAAAGGTATGCTACTAAACTAATTTGAGGGCTACAAATCTCCTTGTATCATTAGAATTTCATATCATGTACTACAATTGCTCGAATTCGTGTTTTAAATTTTCGGGTTCTAGGTTTTTATGAAATGAGTTTTGAGTTTGAAGTCATTTTGGTTAATTTGGTTGGCATGACTGTGTTGTGAGGAGGTATAGGAGTATTTTGGTGGTGATTTCAAAGCTTGCCATGGTCGGAGGTGGTGGGGTGGTGGTGATGAAGTTTCAGCCATGGTGGGTTTTTGATCTCTTGGTTTTGTGGCTTAAGCTTTGGAGGGAAGGTTATTCCTAGATAAAATGGACCTTAGGAGTCAGTTGGTGACCTTAGAAATGAATTTATAAGTTGTTAAGATGGTTAAAATGCAAGTTACAGGTCTGGCCATAAACTAAAAACCTTATTTTTGGTTTACTTTGACTGATTTTGTTTATGGGTTTAAGCTTAATTCGAAGCTTGAGAATTATGGGGTTTGTTAGAGTGATGTGTGGTGAGTTTTTAGGTTCAAAACTAGGTGAAATGTATTGAGTAGGAAGAAATAAGGGTTAGAAGTAAGAAGGTTAGGGCTAATGGGAGAAACCTAGGGTTTTGGTCAAAGTGACCAAGGAAGAAGATAAAGGAGGAGGAGGTACACCAATGTACCCCGACGGCGCATGAGGGAGCGTCTGACCTCCGATTGACCTTTGGTCAATTCCAAAAGTTCTGTAACGTCCGTGTAGAGGTCCCGGTAAAATTATAAGTCGATCTGACAACTGAATCAAAATGAGTATTAAAATGACTGTTTTGGCCTCCGAGGCCAATTTGACCTAGTTTTTGGGTGATTTTGGGAGAATAAATTTTATATTCATTCCTAGGTAGGTTATTTGAGTATGTGTATGAAAATTCATTTAAAAATAACATCATTTTATTTTTGACTATTTCGGATCGAAAAATAGCGCGGGATAGAGTTTTTCAATTCTAGATCAGTCGAAGTTTTTCAAATTCATTTTGAAATCATGTATTACATTATTTATGAATTATTAACATATTTTAAAACTTATGATGAATTATTTTAAATTTGGATTGGAAATCAGGGGTTTGGATTAGGGTTTTGTGTGCAGTAACGCACAGTAGTCTGAAATGATGCATTTGATTGTATAAAAAGAGATGTACGATTCCTCTTAATCTAATTGTAAGTGCACATAAGTTGAGTGGTAATAAGGATTTATATTTTAATTTGAGGTTGTAGAGGATACTCACTGAGTTCGTAAACGCATAAGGGGTTAGTTGGTCTTCGGACTTTAAGTATTGAAGTTAAATTGTGGTGAATATGAAACGTCACGAAACACATTCATGTGCATTGATTTGTATTAGTTAAGCTATTTTTGATTCGATACTCATTTGCATTAATCTATGTGTTAACTATTAGGGTTGGAGGCTACTACCTTGGTTACATATAGGGATCGACCGTAAAGAAAGGAAGGGTATCTTTTAGCGGTAAAGGTGAAGCGTACTGCTTCATAATACTTAAAAATAAAAATATATGATATATCAAGTTTATTCTTTTATATATGAGAAATCAATTTTGCCGAATTGATTTGAGTTGAGTTGCTTAAACTATGGATCAAATATGTTTTGATGAAAAGTTTGTGATTTATTGAAAAGTTTGTGGTCTGTTGAAAAGTTTGCGATTTGAGTAGTATCCACTGTGTTAGTGTTGTTGATAACTTGAATTGGCTTACATGTTGTTGATTTGGACACTGTGCAATTGTCGTAAGGCAGCTTGACATTGCTTAAATATTGTTAATAGTCTGACATTGCTTAAATGTTGTTGTTGACTTATAGCACATGTGGATTATTTATTATGTTGTTATATTGGCAGAGATTATGAAATTTCAAAGTGAGTTGAAAACACTTTGATTTTAACGTTTTCCTCAAATTGTGAACATATTTTGGTGAAATAATATTTGATCCATATTTTTAATATTTTCATTTATTATGATACGCAGTGCACTCAAGAAAATATTTGGTTTCAGGAATCTAAAGATTAGAGTGAGTCCACTACAACACTAGCAAAGTTGTGATGGAAGGTTAAGGAAACTAGTTTATATATATATATTGTACAGGAGTGCTGATTTTTTTTCTTGTTATTTGCCGTAAAGGGATGGAATCCCTAATATTTTGTTTTGGTACAAACGACATTGTTGTACCCTGTTATATAGTTTTCTATTTTGATTGTAGGATTAGGTGGCATTATTGATTTTTTTTTTTTAAATGCATTACTACATTATAATTGCAAGTATTGTCACGTGTTGAGTTACACTTCCATCTTTGGAAAATCAAAGAGAGGGTCTCTCGGGATGGGTTGTGACAGTATTCATACTCTATTTCCTACCCGATTAATCGGGTAGGAAGTCTGGTAAACACTTTTGTAGCTATTAATTTTTGGATCATTTTAACAATTCAATTAAATAACATACACTAATTTAACAACACAATAAATCTATAACACTAAAACCTAAAACAACTACAACAACAATTACAATAAAACACAAGAAAGTATGAACATCAATCCATCATAATTGTTATATAAATACAATAACAATTATTTTAAGTTTAAACCATATGAAACACATTAAAATCATAACTGCTCCAATAAATTACCAGTTCACCACAAATCATGTAATCTACACAAAACAAGTTCATGTTTTAGCAACTCAAACATCCACAATAATAACAATGTTATAATATAAATTATACCACATAAATACTTTTATAATTGCTAAAAAAAAATTAAATATATTTTTTGCGAGTAGGGTAGAGTAGGAATGTGAAAATTGATGAGTATTTGACATTCTTATCCGATTTAATCGAAAGACCAAAAACTCTTCTGCATTCCTATCCGATTTTTGCGGCTAGCTGTTCAATAGAGTAGGATAGAGTCGAGTAGGGTAAGAAATTGCAGCCAATCAAAAATTTGAACACCCCTAACAATTACCTCTTTTCATTCGAATTAAACAATGAATAGTGAAAACCCCTTTAATAACCACAAACCCTTAAAACCCATGACAATTGATATTAATTAATCTTGAATTAATTCACTCAAACAATATCAATCTCATGGTGATCTCAAATCACAAACTCAATTGTAACTATGGTTGATACATATGTCAAGCATTCAAATTATCAAACACATAGTGTGCGTGTATGATAATAAAAGATGAACACAAGCAATTTATTGGCACAAAAAACTTTCATCTAGAAAAATCGCAAGAAACCACTCGGAGTTTACCAAAACCTATTCCACTGCTCATAAAGTCAATCTACAAGTACTCGATTCTTATACCTCAACCAATACCATGACTAGATACTTATTTCCTTCGTAGACTCTCCGCTAAAAGTTCATCTCTAAAGTTTTGTGTAGCTTCACTTGAACTCCCCGCTACACGATTCGTTTAGGCCTTGAGGAATAATGGGTACGCCAACTATTCTCACTATGTACACTTCAATGGGTTTGGCAGACCACCAAGATCTTCAACTTCAATTTGTGAGGTTGGGTAAAATCTCTAATGGTAGTCTTGGATCTGAGGGATTTAGGTTAGTGGTAGAAGCTCTCAAGGTAGAAAGTAGTTTTTCTCTCTTAGAAATCTCACAAAAGCTTAACCTAGCTCTGGGAAAGGCTCTCTCTATTTATAAGTCCGGAATAAGGATAATCTTAGTCAATAAAAAAAATTCAAATTCACGAACTACAGCTCAATCAGTGGGAGGGAGGTCATAAGGTAGTTGTCACTAAAATGAAAACGAGGTTCCAATCATGATTGGAAGAGTAGACCACTGAGCGACTATGAGACCACTCGAGCGAGGTTAAGTGACTGCTCGAGCGAGCTCATAGAACGAGCCTTATTCTCCCTCCATAGACTTTTTTTATTTTCTTTCCTAAGTCATAAAGAGACCGTTCTAACGAAAACTAACAAATACAGGGCGGTCCCTACTAGATTTTTAAGCCTAAAACCAAGCAAATAATTTGTCTTCTTGAGCACTAAAAGGTGTTACTCAAGAGATGTCCGCTAATAACTCAATCTATATTTTCAAAATACCAAATGGTTTGAAAAATCTTTTTTTAAAAAAATCACCTAGAAACCATATATGGATTAATCTCTAATTTTATTTTAACTTTAATCCTCCTAAAGTAAATAAACTAAGGGATCATCTTAGATATATAGGTCATTACTTTTGTCCTAAACTTGAATGTGCAACCGGAGTGTGAATAATATAACTTTGAAGCTTGATCTCCTCCATTTAATGACGTTTTCATATCTTCAATCTTGGTAGCATCATGACCATGAAATTGGTTGATTTTTACAATATACTCCACAAAATTAGCCAATTACAAATATATATCTAACAATCTCCCCATATCTTTAATAATACTCTACACTCCTCTTAAGTTTTCAAAAATCTTATGTGTTTCTTTAAGTTTTTAAAAATATATTCAAAAACCTTAGGTGGTGTTTGGTAACAGCCAATTTTTGTTTTTTTTCATTTTTGTTTTCATTTTATGGCTAAAAAAAAAAACAAAATTTTGTTTGGTGAATTTTTTTGTGTTTTTTTTTAACATCTCCGTTTTAAAAACAAGGCTAAAATATGAAAACATTCAAAAAGATGTTTTTGAAAACATCCAAAAAAAAAACACGCACAAAGAATTAATGAGGTCTTGACTTCAATCCTCCATAGCAACAAAAATCATACCTTTTTTTGCTTGGGTATAAAAGGCCCATCTCCCCTTTTTGCCCCCCTCTCTCTCTATTTCTCTGTCGATGCCATCGCCAATCGCCGAAGCCAATGGTGGGGTTTTGATGGTGGTTTTGTGTGGGTTTCGTTGGTGGTGGTTTTGGGGGTGGATTTTTAGTGGTGGGTTTCGTCGGTGGTGGTTTGGGGTGGGTTTCGTTGGTGGTGGGGGTGGATTTCGATGGTTGTGGTGACTCTGCTGGGGATGGGTGGAGTTGGGTTGGTTTTGGGTGGTCACTGGGTTTTGGGGGTGGGTTTCGGTGGGTGGGGTTGGGTGGTGGGTTTGGGTGGTAAATTTTTGGTATAATACCAAATAAGTTTTTAATTTTTGTTTTCACAATTTTTTAAATATAAATGACTATCAAACATGTTTTATATTTAAAAACGAAAACGTTACCAAACGCACCCTTAATAATTTGGCATTTAATCACCCGATGGAAATATTAATCACATGGATGAGTATTACTCTTATAGACGAAAAAACTTGTTTGGATGAGTTTGATAATTAAAAGAACAAAGAAGACGAAGAATAGTTAACACGAAATCGAATTATAAACGTGACTTATATGACCACAAATGTACTGAATCAACAAATTGATAGTATTATGTAAAATTAATATTTGCGATGATAATTTATTAGTAGATGTTATATCATGTTGTAGAATAAATAAATAAGTGGGCCATGATCTTATCATCAATTAACTTTTATGGCTGCGAGGAAGGATCACATATTTATTTGAAGACGGGAATTGTTTGTAGTGGAGGTAACCCAAAACTTATTATTAATAATAAAAAAAAAAAAAAATCACAACGCCAGTATTATTATTACCAAAAATATTATTCTTTAATACTATTTTTGTAAACACAATTTATTAGAAAAACATCAACAATTCATAACCCACATACATTAGCAATGCATACAAAGGTGCTTTAAAAAAATTCACTTAAAAAATCTTCAATAATCCAGGTATGCACAAGACCCTAATATAAAACTTTTAAAAATTAAAAATAGTGCCCAATGAATAAATCTAAGCGCATTTTACACACTCCAGCTTAAGCGTATCTCTCTTTTACTACTTTGTACTTTCTTATTAATTGAGTTTTCTAACCACTGTTGCCGCCTTCAGTGGTTAGGTCACCCAAATCTAACCAAACAAATTTTGTCTCTTATTATTAATTGTTTCAGTAATTGTTTTACACCACACATTCAACTGATTTGATCATACATAGTTAACTTTGTGCATTATCAAAGTATGTAAGTCCCAAATTAATCGTTAAATCCAACGAGGAAAAGAAACAAAAAGAAAGAAGATTGAAGAGACAGAACGAAGAAAGGCTAAAGGCTGAAGGATCTGGAACTAAATGCCTAATTCTCTTAACTAAAATTTTGTAATTTATAAAGAGTTCCACTTAGTCCTTCGAATACAAAGTTTTTTTTTCTGGAAGGTATTCGAATACAAATTTATCCCCAAAGTTTTTACCAAATTTTCACCGGAGGTGTAGGGGGTAAAATGCTCCCTACTGCTTGAGTGATACAGTTTGGAACAGAAGAACAAGAAGCACTGCACCCAGGGGCGGAGCCAGGATTCTATTTTAGTGGGCGCAAAAAACATAAATGAATAATATAACCGATTCGTATTAAAACCAATTTCCCACACCTCCATTAATAAGGAATAAATTTTATCATTCGTAATATTTGTTCATGTATTACTGGGTTTTGAGCCACTAATTAGCGAAAAATGAATTAGGAACAACAATACAATTAGTTTTTAAAAAATATGAAGAAGTGTAGTAAATAACAGATGTATTGACTTTGATTGATATATATGAATTGATGAATTTCACATATGTTTTACTCAATCTAATAATAAAATATATTTTTTTCTAGATTATGTGACTACTAATTTATCGAGGATAAAAAGATTAGAGGCACTATAAAAATTTTCCAAACAATTCGGGGAGACAATAAGATAAATTGCACATAATTTTTTTAACATAACTGTGTATATGTGGAAATCGCACAAAAGTCATTGGGGGCAACTGCCCATATCCACGCACATAGCTTCGACTGCACCGGTTCCTGCAAAAGTGAACAAGCTACGAGAGACCAGGGTGGGCTTTTCAGAGGCACTCTACTACTTAAGATGGTAAAAATTTTGAGACGTTAATCAGAGCTTATTTGCATAAAAAGGTTTAGTGCGTACCTTTGATTTTAGCTTACTCGGCGCATATAGTCTTTTGGAATCTCCTTTCGGGTTTCACTTTTAGTAATGTTAGGTGGCATACCTTGCGTTTTGTCGGAGTATTTGTAAAGGGTGCTAGAATCCCTTCAATCATCCCTTATTGATCTTCTCATTTGAGCACATTAACATTATTTATGCATGATTCGTTGTTATTAACACCTCTAGAGTGGGGTAACCCCCATGACTTTGGGTGTCTTAAGCTGGCTTACGTTGGCTGACCCGATATTTATCTCGGTACTAGCAATAGTTTAGACCCTTACTGTCAATACCCGTTAGTAAATTACATCTAGACCTCTTGAAATTTGTATGCATATAATACATAAATTTCTCAAGTTTAAAATGTTATATTAAGACTAAAATACTTCAATCAAAGATAGAATATCAAATATTTTAAATTTTACAACCAAATATTATGACATTTATTGAAATAAAATCAAAATTAAAAATCTAATTTTTTAAGATTAGTATACAATTATACTATCTATTAAAACTTAGTTTGGTCGTCTAAACTATCAAATTAAACTACCAAATTATTCCAATTAAAATTAGAAGATATTGTGTCCATTACAGTTTGACCTCTTGTTTAATTTTTTAGTTTTATTTCAATAGATAATATAATTATATACTAATTATATTTTTTAAGAAAAAATAGATTTTTATTTCAGTAAATGACATAATAAAATATGAAATTTGGTTGTAAAATTTATGATCTATTATGAATGACTTAGGCCATTTGTTTGATTTTTTTTTATTCCAATAGATAGTATAATTGTATATTAAATCACAATTTTTTAAGAAAAAATTAGATTTTTAATTTTAATTTTATTTTAATAAATGATACAATGGAATATAAAATTTGGTTATAAAATTTTAAATATTTGACATTTTATCTTTAATTAGAATATTTTTTGTCTAACAGTTTAAATTTGAGGGATATAAATATTATTTATTTATAAACTTTGAGGGATTTGAGTGTAATTTATTAAAGAATATATTCATTGATATTGATAACAGAGGTTTAAGTATTATATGTATATAAATTTTAGAGGTCTATATATAAAATTTTAAATGTCAAGGTATGAATAATTAAGTGATAAATATCGTAGGATTTGCATGTAATTCTTCCCAAAAAATAATGTGCGGTGCCATGTGGCAAACTAGCATTTGTAGAAGCACAACAGTTGTTGCCCAAACAAAATTCTAAGCTGCAGACAATAAAATCCGTGAGATATTTTCATACAGAAACCAAATACGATTCGAGGTGATCGATGTTAAATAAATTTAAAAATTAAATTTGATAATCACATTCATCGAATAAATAATTAAATTTATCAAATCTATTTTTCTAAGTCATACTTTTTAAGTCGGCGCTCCGGTTCAAAACGAGACTTCCATGTCTTTTCTCTCCTCAACCCCACCCCCCAAGTCTGGTCTCATCACTTTCTTTTATTCCCGATCCTGGTTACTTTTACTCCATTCATATTTTCTTTCTCATCCAAGCACGTAGAAATTCATTAAGTCTTCGAACATATTGCGCTTTTCTGTGCTGAATTTGGTATTTTCTTGGGTTTCTATCAATCGGTTTGTAATGGTGAAATCGAGTGAAAATGGGGTTTCTATACCGCCTTTTCTGTTGAAGTGTTATGAGATGGTGGATGATCAGTCAACGGACGCTTTGATTTCTTGGAGTAATACTAATGACAGCTTTATCATTTGGGATGATACTGGGTTTTCGACCGAATTGCTTCCCAAGTACTTCAAGCACAACAACTTTTCCAGCTTCATTAGGCAACTCAATATCTATGTGAGCTTCTTTACCTTTATTGCAATCTTTTATCTGGGAAGTCTTTTATATATAATTAGTGCATTGTATTGTGTTGGGATTGATGTAGTTCTTGGTTATGCAATTTGGTATTGATAGAAAGTTTTATTCTGTGATTGGAAATTGATCGAGAATTCTGTGATTGAAAATTGATCGAGAATCTTTAAGCTTCATTACCAAGTTTGTGGTATTACTTATCCAAATTGATTCTCTTTGTATTGGAATCCATAACCAGAATGCTGTTGCTCAGACATTTATAATACTACACCCGGTGATGGCTCCATTAGTAGAGTTTTTTTATGGTAATTTGGTTGTATAGTGTTTTTGTGCTATGACTTGTATTGGGTCTTGGCCAACTCTTCGTTGTTTTTATTGTGTTTTCTTTCTTATTCATCTGAACAGTAGTGCATTTGGAGTTGAGGGTTCTATTTGCTTTAAAACTGGGAGTTTGAAATTCTGGGATTTTATTTTGAGAAGAGATTTGAGTCAATGGCCATGTTTGTTGTTATTCTGATTGCATAGGATGAGCATCACTGACGATACATGGAGTTTGAGCTACGTCTCTTTAGGTTTTCAACTTGTTTCTCTGTTTTTCATGTGTTCTCATTGGTTATGTCAAAACTGTTTGTTGGAATGTTGTCATTGCTATTATGGTATTTCAGACTATCACTATCCTCCACCAAGCCTGCTTGCTCTACCTTCAATGTCATGTTTCCAATAGCTGTGCTGCTATAGTGGAAAGCAGGGCAAAATTGCTTCTATTTATGTTCTTCAGCTCAGTACCCGCCAATAACAAACTGCTTCGTACATGCAATATTAATGCCAAACAAATAATACCCATCCCTAGGGCTTCCCAACTGATTTTGAAATTGGTTTGTGCTTAAATGTGAGGAATGCATATTGCTAAGTCACCGGGCATAACTTCAGAGAAAGAATTTATAGTAACTTTTCTGTCAAGGGACTAATAAAGTGGAAGTCTGTAATGTCTATGATAGCTTTTTTTAATCTTTTTCCCCCATTGTAACAGAGTGATAAATTTCACTAGAGTCTTGTACTTTTTTTAATAAACTCATCCATGGCTGCCCTGAAATCCCCTTGGATTGCATTTTAAAACGTCTATCATTAGTATTGGGGATATTGATAATCATTGTAGCAGTGGTCTTTTGATTCTTTACTTTATTTCCCATCCTCTCTTTGCTTTATTTTCTATTCTCCTTTTTTTTTTGGATTTTTGTTCAACCTGAAAAAATGAGTGACTGATTTTTAGGCTTTTACAGATGTGGATTTTTGTTCTTTGTCTTAGATTTTGAGGATTTTTCACTTGCTTTTTCATCTCAGAACGATTCCGGTAGGAATCATCCGAGTTAAACCGAGTTCCTCTGATTTTGGCCGATACTAATGAGTTGAACCGAGATATCGACGATATCTGCTTAATGCGTCATTTCCCGTACTGCGTAGTCGTATCGGACTCGGCCGATTCCTTGAACCATGATTTGACTGTTGTAGACTGCACTATTATCCTGGCTTTGATGACAAAAGGTTGAATCTTTTCTTCTTGTTAAAATGTGTTGACTAATAGTATTCATTATTTCCTCTTGTTGATGATGACCCAATGTTATATGGATCAAGGATCGCTTTGGTACGTGATATAGGTACGGGCATAGTTATTAAATTGTGTATCGGAAGCCGTATTATTTTTTAAAAATAGTGTATCGTAAGATACAGTGGAATTTTAAATAAATAATAACAAAATATATATACCTTAAAAAAAAAATCATATACTCATAAAAATATAGCATTTCATTAATACTCCACCACCTATTCAAGTCATCAACATAGTTCACTAATATTATAATGCAAAGTTTAAAACCATAGTTCATTAATTCAAATTTCAAACACTAAAAAGACTTTTAATCGAAATTTATAACATCCATTTTGAACTCAATCCATAAAATCAATCAAGATTCATAAATTTTTATACAAAAAAAAAAAAAAATTAGTGTCTTATTTAGACAAAACGACGTCGTTTCAAGAAAAAAAAACAGATTTTGTGCGTATCGGTTGTATCGTGTATCAGACGATACGACGCAAAAACGATACATAATTTCGATCCGTATCGTTTTACCTCTGTATCATAACGTATCGTACGATACGTATCGTGTTTCGTACGATACTAACAACTATGGGTACGGTTATACAGTATGACACTTTTTTAGGTATATAGTACGATGGAGGTAAGCTTAGTTGGTACAATATTTTGGGTCGTAATTAGTTTGGGAGCTCTTATCTAGATCGTTATCACTATTGTACAATATTATATATATTATAGAACATTCATAAATACTAAGTCAGTTATTATTTATTTTACATTTGTACTCAATTTTTATTACCTAAAATAATATATAATTATAAATTTATATACATGTAATTAATTAATATGTATTTTATATTTGTGTTATGTGTATAATTTGGGATCGTATATTTTTGTGATCTAGATCACAAACCCATCCCATTTAGGATCGATGTACCTAGATTGTAGGCCGTTAGGGGTTTAGTGAATTCTGATAACTCTGTGATGATCTCCTTTAGCCCATGGAGGGCGGTAAAAATCAAACTCTTGCATTAAAACTTTTTATCTCTTAAGCAATAAATGTATGAAAGACAGTTTTGTTGCTTGAGTAATTTCTTATGTTCCCTTGATTCTCCCCTATATCTCATCAGGCAATCCTCTTTACAGTTATAATAATTAGCTGATAGAAAATGGGTTCAAATATGAGCACACAATCAATGGGTCTTTGGTCTAATGGTACTTCTTGTCTTGTAAAGGTTTTGCCTTGTTAAGGTCAAGGGTTCAAATCTCCCTCCCCCAAAAAAAAGAAAAAAAAACAAATGAGCACACTGAAAAGCATTACTAATATTCACCAACTGCTTTTATTATGACTGGAAATTCATGATGCATAAGGAATGCGATTAATTTGGTTATTCAACCAGTTGAGCTCGTTGCCATCAAAGGAAGAATAAGACAAGTGTTGTCTAGGCTCAAACTATAAAATTTTAATAATTTTCAGGGTTTTGTTTTTCTTTCCCAGAATGCTTACAAATAGTAACACCATGTGATGTAAAACTCCGAATCTTTATTCACTTCATCATGCTATGCACTCGTTGGTACTTGAAGGATTTAATCAATCACTTGTGCTCAGTTTTAGATGCAGACACTTGTTTGCTTTGTTTTTTCCCTATTGTTTTCCTTTTTGGTTGTGGTCTATTATCATATTTTGTGATTGTACACCCACTGCTCAAGTTGGTTACTTTCTAAACAGCTGCTTATTGTGAGGTGCCAGAAGTTGCATCCATTATTTCTAAAAGCAGTAGTGTTTTGCTTTGCCTTGGTAGCCTCATTGCACGGATAGCTTTTCTCATCCATTAGGCTTACTGCATATATGACGCGCTCAATTTACCCAAAAATGTATGACCTGCTCGCAGTCTTCCTATGATATTTGAGAACCAGTCTGTGGCTCTCACTATATATAATTTTGCCAGCATTTTTGAAGATCCATAACAGAATTTTTAAGTTCTGTAACGACTCTCTCATGGTCAGCAGTTGCATTTAATAAAGCAATATATTTCTGGGTTTATTAGTTTAGTGTCATGATCAAAGCAGCAATGTCTTGCTGCTTTTTTGTTTTGTGTTCTTTGCTTTTTTTTTTTTTTTGTTGTCAATTTGTCAACACTTCAAAGTCAATCTGTGTTGCTTCGGTATATGCATACGCATCGAATATGTTGGTGGAAGCATTTGTTTATATGTAAAACTGGATTTCCCGGTTGTTGGTCTTACATTTCTCTGTTTCCTGGCAATAATAGGTTCGTCATGTAGGTATTTGAATGTGATTTGATCCAATGAATTGGATTGAGTAGGATCCCAGTTTCTATTACACTAGTGTAAAAGTTATTTTTAGAGTTATTTGAGGATACTTTACTGGCTCAACTTCCCTTTGTTCCTTTGCCTGGGTCCATCAGTTTGTATGAAGAGGTCCATGTCTGCAGCTCAGGCTCTTTTACTTCTATCTAAGATCGAACTTACTTTAGCCCAAAGTGATTATGTAGACTTTAATACATACCAAAGCATTCCAAATATAATTAGAAACAACATTTGAGTCATTTGCAATGGTGATCTTAAAATAAAATTTTCCAAAATTTTCAACAGCTGCAATAATTGCTTTATGACCCGGAGCTTATCGCCAGGTCAATTCATCCTTTGGGGCCTTTTATCAAACAACTGGTAGTGACAAATGTGGTCCTCTTTGTTGTGATGGATTTGCTGCAGCGATTTTTCCTTTGCTTCCTCATGCATGTGAGATTCTTTGACAAGTGTAGACCTACTTCAACATTTATGAAAACATCGATGAACATATTTGTGTCAAAAATTTTATATATCTTGGCCTTCAAAATCATGTTTTCTCAAGTAACAAGGAAAAATAGAAATGTAGCAGCAGTAATTTAATGAAGTAGATTGGGCCAAAGGTTAAGGGTTTCCAGTAATTTTGCGGAAGTGCCTTTGAACTAAGCCGGCTGAGAATGATTTTTTGACTTAACTTGGATAAGATGAGAAAAAGCTAGACAGTATAGAATAGATAAACAGACTTGGAACAAATGCTATATTGCTTTTCCTGATGTTCTAATTATCATCTTGAAAATATCTTAAAATATGGAACTATATGATCCCGTATATTTGTCATCTAAAAGTCTACATCGTATCAGGGTTTCAAAAAAATTGATACAGATCGCTGGGAATTTTCAAATGATGGATTTATCAAGGGCCAGAAGCAATTGTTGAAGAATATCAGCAGAAGAAAACAGTCTCAGGGCATGGTTCAGCGAAATTCTTCCCAGCAAAAAGACAAAGATGTTGGAACAAGTGAAGAAAATAAAACTGTTGGACTGTGGAAGGAAGTTGAAAGTCTTAAGACTGATAGGAACGCGCTCACGCAGGAGCTAGTTAAACTGAGGCAGCATCAGCAGACCTCACGGAGTAAGTTATTGCTCCTGAGAGAGCAACTGCAAGGTATGGAGAAAAATCAGCAGCAGATGCTCTCATTCATAGTGATGGCCATGCAAAGCCCTGGGTTTTTTGTTAAGTTGTTGCAGCCAAAAGAAAATAACTGGTGTATGCCTGAACCTGGTAAGAATGTACTGAAGCAAGTTGCAGATCATCATGAACCACTACATTCTGAGGGGATGATCGTAAGGTATCAACCGATGGACGAATCTTCCGAGCCTCTACCCACACCGACTGCAAATCCTGAAGAATCTCTGGTGTTGAATCTTTCTTCTGATGAAGTGAAAGATCTCTTTATGAACATTGATTTCATGTCAGAGCCTTTGGGTGAAAAAAAAATTTCTTCGGAAAATCATGGCCCACTCATTCTTCCGGATCTACCTGATGACTATAGTATGTTGGAACAGCTGCTTCTATCTAGTCCATCTTCAGAGCATGATGAAGATGCTGAGCTTGATCCTGAGGACCACGCCTACTCTGGAATGGATCTGGAGTCAACATGGTGTGGAACCCAGCTGGAGAATTCTAATACGCAAAAAATTATGAAGGAAGGATTGGAGAAATCTCAGAGTATGAAGATGGATACAATAGCGCTTGAAGGCCGGCCTGATTGCCCTCAAAATGTGGAAATTTTAACTGAACAAATGGGGCTTTTAGCTTCTGAAAGAGGCCACAAGCATTAAAATGTCTATCGTATCGCTGCAGATGTGGCTACTAGTAAATCTCCTGAAGCTCTAGTACTTTAAAGCATAACTTATTCTGGATGCACCTTGTTCACTCCATCTATTCGTTTTTCATCCACACATGTAAGTGGGTTCAATTTTCTCCATTCCAAAATGCATGCAAACTATTCTGCAAGTTACAAAAAAGGATGGTTGGTGTCTGCGTCACTTGCAGATATTGGCAAGATGGCATCATCTTTTCACTACAACTTGTAGGAGGATTGGGTAGTGGTTTTGTTATACAACCCTCTCAAGATAAAAGGAATGACATATTACGCTAGTATTGGCAAATTTTCTCAAAATCTTGTTACCTTACTCTTTAGTCTGTTAGTATACTGGAAACATACCATATTACATGCTAGTGAGGTTAATGTTTCCTGCTCTGATTTCTCAATGCTCTGTTTTGCTGCTAGCATTTCAGCTTTCTCACAGGAATACGATTTAGCTGCGGGCGAGTGATCTTGTCTTTGGTTTAGCAGTAATTGCTGTGGAATGTATAACATTTAAAAACTATTGACGAAAGATAAATATGTATTCTTCATCGTTTCAGCTTTAAAAGTTTCATTTTGCATTTTATAATGCAAATGAAAATAAACTGGTGGATATAATTTTCGTAGGATCTGATTGGTCTGTATTATAATAGTATAATTTCATGTTGAATTTTTTATTTATTAATTAAAATTATTATGTACATTGTCACCGATTTATGTTATGATACACATTGATGGAAGTATATTTATCTTCCGGAGTTGACTGCAGTATAGGAAAAAAAAACTGGTATTATACTTCCATTTACCACATTTGTGGTTATTTTTACTATATTTGTGCGTGTTTTTACTACTGTTGTGCTAATCAAAAAAATAGTAAAAATAGTTATTACAAATTTAGTAAAAATATACTCACAACAATAGTAAAAATACCTACAAAAGGAGTAAATTAACCACATAAGTGGTAAATTTTTTGATTAATGATACAAAAGTTGTAAAAACAGTAGTAAATTTTGAAGGTATGGTACAAAAAATTTTTAGTCGTGTAGTCAAATTCTTATCTTTCATCTTGGTTTTTGTTTATTTTCATTTAGGAGTAATACTATTGGGATCTAATTTACTGACTTAATTTGTTGATCTAATTTATTACATTTGGATTGATTGTGGGCTCCAACAAACATTGAAATTTGGTATTAATTCAATAGTTTTATTAAAACCACATCATTATGTTAACAAATTAGGTTAAATGTTTAGATCCAAATAAAATTACTCTTTCACTTAGTAGCATGTTCTTGCCACCACCCACTCAAAAGAAAAAAGAAAAGGTAAATTAAGCTCACACCGCGTTACGTTTGATTTTATTACATAGACATCCCTTACATTTCAAAAATTATTTTGAGATCCCTCGACACTTGAACGCGTGTGATATTCTTTTATCAAAGTAAATAACATGTGTAAAATTTTTATATCTTATTATTTTATTTTACTTATTTATTTTTTCAGCTTAAACAAATCAAAACAAAATCTGAATTATAATGATTTTAATATGATACGACTTCAATACCACAGTGCTATTCTAAAACAACAATGAATAGAGTTGTTCTTTGCTCGTGAATTTAGAAGCAAAAGCAAAAGAAGTACAAAAAGACTTAACACTCATTTCTACCAACCTCTCAGTTGGCCCTACAAGCCGTAGAAGCTGTGAAACGTGAATGTTCCTTCACCATGAATTGTGAAAATCAAGTTCTTTCAACAACACTCAGACAGTGGGTTTTGGAGTTGTTGCCCGCTTTTCACAAAAAACAAAAACAAAAAGGGTTTTCGCCCGAGACAAAGCAGGAGAATTTATTTCTGATTTCTCTATAAAAGAAATAATTTGAACTCTAATCCAGTCAACAATTGTCTGTGTGTTGTGGTTTAGTGAGTTTCTGAAAGTACTCTTTAACTCTATTCAGTTACAGTTAATCGTGTAAGTTGGATTTCTTGTGTGTTGATTCTGTGTATATCTTCATCAAAAAAATTTGAAAATTTGTGCACAAAGAAATGGTTTCCCTCCCTTAGGTGACATTGTATTTGATATTCTAGATTTGTTAAAGAAGTTTCAGAAACTAGATTTTTCATTTGTTATAGGAAATAAGGTAGCGCATGAACTAACCCAAAATGCTAACTTTGTTGATGATTTTGATGAATGGATGGGTTAAGCTCCGGTTAAAATTGCATTCATTTTTAAACTTACATTCGGAAAACAAAAAAAAAGAAAAGTAGATGTATAATGTTGCTCAAGACTCTTTATGTGAATTCTCAAGAGAGATAATCGACAAGGTAACTAATTATCTTTCACGTTTCGAATGGTAAGAAATATTATATGCCTTTTGATAAGGAAAAACGTTCAATAAAGAACGAGGTAAATGGATTCCCTCATAACAAAGAGGAATGAGGCACAAGCACCAAATAAAAATGAGGCTTCTCTTCATACATTTTGCTTGCCCTTTACTCCACAAATTGGGTGGGAAAGTACACAATATTTGTGAAAAAGAGGTAGATGTATACACTTTTGCACGTGAATCCTTCATTTGTAGTAATCTTTCTTGACGTTTTTTTCTACCATACCCTTTTATGGAGGATCCATCTTTGGTTAATCTTGTTCCTTCATCTCCTTACCCAAAATTTGAGCAAGGATGAAAGTGTCTAATGAAACTCCCTTAATGGTAGGTGTGAATTCTTCTGATCAACGGCGAGAGTAGAAGGAATTGAAGCTCCTCTTCAATCGGGAATAAAAGGACTGAGGTTGAAGAGGGAAGAAGAAGTAGAGCAATGGGAGTTATGTTGGAATAAAAACCTCTCGATTTGATCTTGAAAGAAGGAATTATTTGGGA
This sequence comes from Ilex paraguariensis, assembly GCA_963454935.2. Taxonomy (NCBI): domain Eukaryota; kingdom Viridiplantae; phylum Streptophyta; class Magnoliopsida; order Aquifoliales; family Aquifoliaceae; genus Ilex; species Ilex paraguariensis. The sequence continues at coordinate 1,101 of CAUOFW020006077.1, read as the reverse complement.
GGGAAGATCAATCTTCGTGGTGTAGAAATTTCATTCATTCAGTACGAAAACACGATTATAGTATCCAAATAATAGTAACATTTCCCTATAATAAAGTAACTTACAATTCAAATTTCAAAAAATAAATAAAACGACTTTTGCTATTCGCAGTTGAGATCTCTTTAAATTTTACTTTAAAATTAATCTAACGGCTAGTAGTAATACCTTAAATTTAATTGAAAAAATAAGTCCTTAAGAGTGTGTTTGGAATGACTTTTTAAAAGTATTTCTAAAAATTATTTCTCATAAATACTTTTAAAAAAAAATAGTGTTTGAAATCGCTCCACGACACCCTCTACCACCACCGCCACCATTGTTGCCGCCGTCGACACCGCTACCACAGTCATTGCCACCCACCACAACCATTACCATCTCTTACCATCACCACTGCTGCCCACCACCTCCCACCCCCACTATAAAACCGATGCTTAAATTCTTTTATCTCTTCTCTATGTTTGTGGTTTGATTTTGGATATGAATACAAATATATTTATTGTTTACTATTTTTTATTATTTTGTGCATTCAGGCACAATCAATAACTAGTTTGCCTATATATCTCTAGTACATCTTTGAGTAAAGAGATTTCATACGGTTATGTTAAGGAAGCAAGCTGTAGAAATCGAGTACCCACCCTTTGGTTTGCTTCTTGAAGGAAAGTGCATCCCGTATGTGATTTGGATAGAAAAATAAACAAGTTATACTATCATGGTAACCTGTATGTCCGTTGATTAGTAACTGCTCGATGTTAGCAAAAGTGCTTCCATCTAACTGCTCTAAAATACCATCTAACTGCTCTAAATAGTTGTTCGATTTAAAAAGACTAGGTTGAATCAAGTACCCAACATTCTAAATCCATCTGTTGGATGTAGGACTGCTCTAATTTTTTGCCAATCCTGGAAGTAAATGTTTACCAAATCAAAAAAAAGCTATACTATTCTAGCATAAAACCATCGTTAGGTATAAAATTCTAACAGTTTTTCGGACATACACTTTATAAGTTTATTGATTTCCCTGAACAAGAGATATTAATGTTTCAGTATATTGTCTTTTTTTTTATTATT
>CAUOFW020006076.1:0-25114 GCA_963454935.2 Ilex paraguariensis | reverse complement strand
TTTTTTTATAAGTATGAAGTGTAATTTTTCCGGTAGAATAACCAATAACAGTGGTTCCCTATTAACGACAAGGACTATTGCCTACAGTAATGAAAAAAATATTTGTATCTTATTGACATTTATAAGTTTTTGGGTAATTTCATCATTGTTATTGAGTATTTTATGATTGTTATTATAATAATGAAAAAAATGGTAAAAATAATTATTATATCAGTCATAAAAATATTTACAAAAATAGTAAAAAAAATTCATAAAAGTGATAAATCACTCAGTAAAATGATTAATTTTTTTTGTACCGAAAAAAGTGTGTGTTACTATAATAATAATAAAAATATTTATATTAAAAATAATAATTTTTTATAACAAAAATAACTTACATAAATTATAAAAATATCGGTTAAAATAGTAGATACCAAATTTTTTTTTTTTGGGTACGTATTGAAGTCCTTAACAATATCCCCCCGCCCTCCTCTCTCTCTCTCTCTCTCTCAGGCACACCTACCACACCCACCGAAAGCTTCAGGACTTGGAATCAATGGAGCTCACACTGCAACAGCTCAAACAATACGACGGCACGGACCCATCAAAGCCCCTATACGTGGCCGTCAAAGGACGCATCTTTGACGTTACTGAAGGCATGTCCTTCTACGGGCCCGGTAAGGACTACTCAATGTTCGCTGGCAAAGATGCCAGCAGAGCTTTGGCCAAGATGAGCAAGAACGAAGAAGATGTTTGTGCCAGTCTCGAGGGACTATCGGAGAAAGAGATCGGCGTGCTTAACGACTGGGAGAAGAAGTTTGAAGCTAAGTACCCTGTTGTCGGAAATGTTGTCTCCTGAATAAATCAATGATGTATATTGAGTATGTATGGTTGAAATGTTGTTATAATGCCCTTTTTGGGTTTGTTTTGGATCTGGGTTTGTTATGGCACCTTGTGTCCAATAATGAATGATTGGTGTTGCTTGTTTTTGGCTAATGGTGTAAGGGATTGCCTACTTGCATAAATAAATGGAGGTTGTGTTAAGTTTCAGATTTATTATTCTTATATTGAAAGCCGGGGTTATTTATCTGGAGTTTGGGACTTCTGATCTGTGCGTTCTGAATTTTGTGGATTTTATGTGGATAATCCGTCTATTGAGCTTTTGTGTTTTCTATTGCGATTGGGGTTTTGCTCATTTGGTTGAAATAAGAGTGTATTGGTGCTAATGATGATCTATAGTAGGTGGGAAATATTTTGTGTTCTGCTGGTATTAATGATAAATTGGTTTGTAAAACAAATTGATTAGGCTTTTCATTCACATATGTTTCGCTGGGTCTTCTAGCCTTCTGATGATGTAAATTAACTTAGAAGAGCAGATGGTATAAATTATGCTCGGCAGCTTGGACCTAAGCCACAAGGCTCGCGATGATCGTAAGAAGTTTTGCTGGGGGATTGGGATGATTTACACAATGAAAATATAGTGATTCCGTAGCTTGGGAGCTCAGCTAGTCCACTCTTCAATGGAGACTCTTGCTCATTTTGTATTGATAATGGGAGACGGAGCTTACATTATGCTTCTATTACTACTCGGGTTTCTTGCCCCATCTTGGAGACATTGTACAATATTTATAGTGCAATTTCAATTCCTAAGAATTCTTAGGCATGATCTTAATAGAATCTTCCTTGATTTTTGGGGAGAGGATCTCGGTTGGTTGAGAATTCTACGCCTGGACTCTAGCCCCGCTGTCATCCAACTGTTTTCTTTTCCTCTCTGCTATTGACTTGTCTGGGGGTGGGAGGGAGTTCCAATCGGTTCCCTTGAGCCCTGCGCATCTGGTCAGACCTCCTGACCTGACTTCGGCTCCTGCATTCATACTTAGCTGAAATTCCTTCTAGGTATCATCAGTTGCCCCCCAGCCCTTAGCCCGAGTGAACTTGGGTAGGGGCTGAGTTAAGGTTTAATTAAGGCAGACCTACACACGTGGACCTCGATTTGCGTGCGAACAGGTTTTTGACGATTTTAGGTAATCATTTACTTCCTTGTTTCTTGTGCACGTTCCCCACTTCGTACCGTTAGCTTTAAATGCCTCTGAATTGAGGGGAAACGACTCATTTCACCCTTTAAACTTCTTCTCTAAATTTTGCCCTCTCTTCTTCCTGTAATTTCAGACTTTCGATTCGGATGGTGCTTCTAGGGTTTTGCTGAAAATCGGTCTCCCCTGATTCAGCTAGTGGCTTTAACGAAGTTTGCTTCTCACCTTCATTTCGCATGTTGGCCCACTGTTCATCCTCACTTAGGTACGCTTCTTGTCCTTTATTCATCTCCTCGTTCTGGACCCCTCAAGTCTAAAGTGATTTCTGTATTTTTGGACTTTTCGATTTTGTTATTTTAGGAACCGAGGTCTATCTCTGTCTCGTATTTCCCTCTTCTTAGACCCTTATTCAATTGCTAGAGTCTTCCTTATTGGCAGTTGTTGTGTTGCCCCCTAGACTCTTAGAGAGTGTTCCGTAAATATTCGTACCCTTTATCATATCTTTAGACTCCTTTTTTCTTGCCCAACTATGTATGCTTCTTCTGGGGCTACCCCTTCCTTCGTCTACCTCCTGAGAGATAGGTTTGTTGAAGAAGATACCGATTTAGGTGTTGTGGGTGAGGAATTGACAGTTTCCCTGGCGTTGATTCTATTGCTGCTGAGGTAAATACTGAAGAACCTCCCTCAACATCCTCTCCTGTGCCCTCAAATCCGAACAAAGGTAAAGACAAGGTGAGTGGCGTGGGAGTCTCTGCCACGGGCATTAGGACTGCTTTCAGAAATGCAGAGCTCGTGGGCCTCAGTGAGGTCACACCTTCTCTCATGAGGGTTTTTAGTGCTTGCTTTGGTTTTCCTCCATGAGTCCAGTATTGGTGTCCAGACAAATTCACCCCATGTGTCTCCCAGGTTCATAAAAAAGTTTGCTTCTTTGTGACTGCCTTTGAGAATGGTCTGCGCTTTCCTTTACACCCTTTTATCAAGAGTGTTCTAAAACATTTCAACTTTTGCTCTGCCCAGCTTTCTCCTAACTTCAAGGGTGTCCTGGTGAGTCTCCTTATTTTCTTTAAGAATCACAAGCTTGGGGTTCCCACCGTTTCCTTACTCATGGAACTTTTCAACGTTAAACATACTTCTTCCGAGGGTTTCTTTGTATATCTCAAAACAAACAAAAGGCCAAACAGATTATCTCTGACCTCCCCAGCTCCCACAAGGGCTAGAAAAAACTTTTTCTTCTACGTGTTGGACATATAGTGGGAGTACAATCCGGCAGATAAGACAGGCACTCTTCCAATCCGTAGAGCCTGGTCTACCCTTGATAATCTGGGTAAGTCCTTGTTCAAGCTGACTATATCGGATTTGGTGACCCTAGCTGACCTTGCTCTGCTTTACGTTCTTTCTCAGGTGTTCGACCTGAGCTCAGTGCTGAGGACGAGCGGGTGCTGTTGAAATTGGAGAAGTGTGACTCAGAAAAATATTCTGAGCTCATTAAGTCTTGGGTTCTTGTTGAGTAAGAGTTCAGCCTTTTAGAGGTAACGATAGAAGCCCCGACCCCAATCTCCATTGTTAGAGCTGAAGAGGTAGCAGATGATGCTTTCTCCATCAATTCCCTCTCTTTTTTTTTTTTTTTTAGCTTGCTCACTTTAAGTCTTCCAGGTTCTTCCTCGATGGATCCTACTCCAGTAGAGCTCCAAGCTAAAATTTCCCAATTAAGGATGACCAGGAGTGGTAGCAAGCATAAGACTGGGCTTAGTTCTGGCAGCGGGTCCACTCCCCCACCAAAAGTACCGAAGACGAGTATGCCCATGGCTCCTCCTGCTCCCATTCATCTGACAGTTTTTTAGTCTTCCTCTTCTCTAATTACAGATGATCTTTCCTCCCGAGGTGCTTTGCTTGTCCCTGTAGATGTTCTTGGACGAGATCAGACTTCTCCTTCCTCTTCTGAGGTCAAAAAGGCTTGGAAATGACCACCCGTGTTTTGACCTCTTTCAATTCTCCTGGGTATTCTGAGAAATCTCCCCTGCCCTTTTGTGGGAGCTCCAAAGTTGAGAAGAGGGAGCATCCTAAAGTGGAGAAAAGTGAAGGTTCCTTCATCGACAATGTTGAACTTGTTGCTGGGGCCATTTCTTATATTCTCCCTGATTCTGACTTTCAAAGGGCCTCTTCCATGTCTCTTGAGGCGTCTATAAGCTCAGCTCTCCAAGGAGCAGCTACTATAAGTCCTTGCATTTTTGTGCTCTCATTAATTCTTATGTTGTAACTTCATGCTAACCTTCACTTGCTTTCCTTTATGTCCTCAGTCAGCTATTCATGTGAAAAGCTTGATGAGTAAGATCCGATCTTTAGAGAACTCTGTCAAAGCTGTGAAGGTATATGAGATTAAGGTCGCCGAATTGTCTTTTGACAATGATGACCTCCGAGCTCAAGTGCAAGACCTTTAAGAGAAAATGGAGAGGCAGGCTTCTACCTTCAAGGGCTTATAGGCTGCAAAAGATAAGGCTGAGGAAGGAGAAAAGAAAGCCAGGGACGAGCTAAGAATGGCCCAAGAGGAGCTGAAACATAAAATCGATGCCTGAGTCAATGCCAGCCAGGAAGCTTTTGCTGCCCAGAGCTCCCTCGAGAACCTGAGAAAGGAGTACGTCATCTTGTCCTAGGCGAATGGTACTCTCTGCAGTGAGCTTGAAGAGCTAAAAGCTGTCGCAATCAATAAAGACGAGGATATTACTAAGCCGAGGGATGCCGTTACTACCAATTGGGTCTCCGGGTGGCTTGTTTTTCAGGACAAAGCTAAGAAGACTTATCTCGATCTGAACTTTGACTTCGACGTCCCTACTGAGGAAGGAACGGAGGTGGCTCGCACAGATGGTGAAGGTGACGCCCCTACTCCTTTAGATATCTCTGTTATTGCTGGGCTCCCTGCTGTTTCCTCTATCATTCCATCTGTTGCCCCTTTTTCTGCTGATCTTGTAACTGAAGCTTTAGCCCTGAATTCGCCAACAGCTGGAATAGAGGTTCCTGCTTCGGGGGTTTCTGAGGTTACTCCTCCCTTGTCTACCTTAGGGCTTATAGATGTTTCGACCGCTGACTTGTCATTGGACTATAGAACCCTTCACTTACTCTTTCTTCAGAAACTTGGGACTTTGAAATTTTTTTTTTTTTTGGAATGCAACTTTACTTCGAATTGTAACCTCAGTTTTTGGAATGCACGTCTGATTCATAGACTTTTCTAAACTATTGCTGTAATTGCTTTTGAGTTGTTGCGCTTGCTGTTATATTCCCCTTGCTCCCCTTTGTCTTGAGGAGTACTCAGTTCTCCTTAAAGCAAAATTGTTTAGTCTGGAGAAGCTGGGAGGTTAATTGAAGTGTTGAGATCTCATGCAAAGAAGACTTGGTTCTTCTAAAAGTAGACTTGGCAAAAGCTTTCACAAAGTTGAGGAGTTGATGGGATTTTGGATCATCGAAATCTGACTTTTGGAGGGTTCTTCCCTGACGTTTGGTGCCCTCAAGGGGGTATTGACTGTTTGAAATTTCTCGCAGCGGCAAGAGGTTTGCTGGATTTGACAAAGAGAGCAAGTAGCTTGATGCTGAGGTCCATACAGGAGTACCTCTTTAGAGGCCATGCTGCTGCAGTTATGAGAATTTTGAAGGAAATTGAGCCTCAACAAGTCTAACCTCCAAGGGCAAAGGCTGTGTGATTGAGCTCTGCCTTGGCTGGGATCAAGGTGTTTGTGTCCGAGTAGGCCCAGGTCTACATTAATTTGATGTAGAGATCTTTCCCAAAATAATTTTGGCTCTCCGAATGATTAGAATCAAATTGGCCGAGCTCAGCTATGGACTTTTTCATTATGGACTTAAAGTTGGCCTCACAAATTATGCTATAGCTTATTACACTGGATTTCTCCTGGCTTGCCGAGTGCTGGGAACGCTTAAGATGGGTGAGGAGTATCGGGGAAATGTTGAGGCCACTAGGGAAGTTTTCTCTGTTGAACCAGCTGAAAGTAGGAGGCCTTTCCAAGCTGAGAGCTGGCACCCCCTCTTTTCTCTTTTTCTTTTTACTGCTTTACTACTGCTCCTCCGCCCCTTTCTTCGAGGTGTCTTTTAGATTTTCTTGAACCAAGGGAGTTCAGAGTAGCTGGCAAATTGACAATATGCCCAGCCGAGGCCCGGATTGAGCTCTGTGTTTTGGGGAACAGTGTTAATCCTCAAGGATTCTTTTATATCTGCGCTATGGACATCAAGATGTTCGATTTCCATCCTACCCTACTGCAGAGCTAAGTTTTCCTGTGGTATCCGCTGAGCTCTGAGCTCAAGCTAGTATTAGGTTGTGTTAATTAAGTTCAGAGGTCTATCTGATATGAGTGGTGTCAGAGTTGACCCGCTTTGTTTTCCGTGCTCAACTACCTTCCAAAAGAGTAACTGCCTCTTTAATTTGGAAACCCAAAAGTCTGTCGACTTAGGCTTTCGTGTGTTTCTTGATTCAATTAAAAACTTGGCGTCTTTACGAGTTTGCTATAATTTCATGAAATTTCTTTCACTCTTAGAGTCTTTTCTTGAATCCCGAAGGTTTTACATTCTTTGTTTCTTCTTCTCTTCTTCTTCTTCTTCTTTTAGGGTTTTTATGGCTTCCTCTGTTTCACCTTTGTTCAAGGAACGAAGATCCTTTGGGATTGAATGGAAATGACATTCTCGCAATTTAGTTCCTTCCGCAATATCGTCTTCAGATTTGGATGGGTTAAAAAAGAGGTTCTTCCCTGACTTGGAATTGCCTCTACGAATCCCATCCTCTAATGAGCCCTGCAATTATCTTCCTCCAGGGGAGACTTGCTTCTTTGAAGGAGCTTTGGAGATGGGTTTGTGCCTTCCTATCTACCCTTCTGTTGGTTTTATCTTGGCTCATTGTTGCTTGTGTCATTCTCGCCTCTCTCCTAAGGGATGGGTTACCATGATTAACTTTTTCCTCTTCTGGCGTTTGCGGGGCAATGATGAGTTTCTCACAATAGCTGAGTTCTTTTACTTTTTTGACCTTGAAGAGGATGAGGTTCCAAGCTTCAGTTGGAGACACTTTAAACTGCGACATCTAGTGCTTGACCTTCCTTCCCCTCCTGAGTGATGGGCTCAACGTTTCTTTTTTGTTTCTAGGAACTCTTAGAGGTCCACTGAGCTGCGCTACAGAGAGTGCAGAGTTCCTCGGTCTTGGGGGGCAAGGGGAAAATGCAACACCCTAGGAGTAAATGGGGACTCGGTTTGTTGCACCAGGGCGTCCATGGTTACTAGAGTCTTACTCTTCACGGCCTCCTTCATGTGGCTGAGCTCTTGTCGAGTATCTTTGAAGCACTGTTCCCAATATTGGTCTTTTCGCTCCTGCTAATCTGGGCGTAGGTTATTCTTCTCATTCCCAATACTTCGGCTTTGTACCTCTTTGTTGTCTCCGTTCCTTAGAGAGGATTGAGGAGCCTGACTATTTTCTCCTCCTTCGTCGGCCTCCCTGAATGAGTCGAGATGTTGTTGTTCCCTGTGAGGGGGATCATCCTGGCCTCCTTGAGCTAGTTGTTTCTCCTGTGGTCGCTGCAAAAACTTCAGGAGTTCCTCATTTTGCTTTAGCAGGCGTTGATTGACCAGGCGGAGGGCCTCCAACTCGTTGTTCATGGGAGGATCCACCATAGGAGGATTGACATCGGCGGTGGGGAAGAAATCTTGTGGATCTTTGTGTTGTCTGCTGGTATTCTCCTACGAATTTTGCACCTGCGAGGGATTCACTTGGCTTTTGCTCATATTGCGGGTTGAGACCATCAGTTACTGAAGGATCAGTGTATTTGTAACGAGAAGAATCGTTCTCACAGACTGCGTCAAACTGATGATGTAAATTAACTTAGATGGGCAGAAGGTATAAATTATGCTTGGCAGCTTGGACCTGAGCCACAAGGCTCGTGATGATCGTAAGAAGTTTTGCTAGTGGATTGGGATGATTTACACAATGAAAATATAGTGGTTCATCGGCTTGGGAGCTCGGCTAGTCCACTATTTAATGGAGGCTCTTGCTCCTTTTGTATTGATAATGGGAGATAGAACTTACAATATGCTTCTATTACTACTCGGGTTTCTTGCCCCATCTTAGAGGCATTGTATAGTATTTATAGTGCAATTTTAATTCCCAAGGATTCTTAGACGTGATCTTAGCAGAATTTTCCTTGATTTTTGGGAAGAGGATCTCTGTTGATTGAGAATTCTACGTCTGGACTCTAGCCCCGCTGTTATTCAGCTGATTCCTTATCCTCTCTGCAATTGACTTGTCTTGGGGGGAGCTCCAGCCTGGGTCCCTTGAGCCGTGCGCATTTGGTCAGACCTCCTAACCTGACTTTGGTTCTTGAGCTCATACTTAGTTGAAATTCCTTCTGGGTATCATCACCTTCTATTTGTGGTTGCCATTTATGCAATGCTGGAACACAGCCCTGCTAGGCAAGTTAAAATTCAACTTTGGTAGTTGGTCTTTGGGAAATCTTGGAGAATGGCGCTGTGGGTACTTTCAATATCCATAATGAGCATCTTGTTTCAATATCTCTTACGTCATTCTATAGCTGGCAGTTGGGTAATGCAACTAGAGCTGAACGATTTCTTCATGGTTTTGGAGATTGCATTGGAGCATAACTAAGAAAGTTCTTGGCAACGAGGGATTTCTTATCATTTCTTAGAGGTGGGGAACACCAAAACCTTAGAAGCTCTAGCACTATGAGAGCGGGATTGATCATTTGTCCATGTACCCAGAAGCTTCCTATATGTGTATATCATATTTCAAGCCTTGCAAGGTTGAATATTATGTGATATCCTGCTGCCCTCGTTACCCTGTTGAATCTAAGAACTTTATCTCTCTAGCTTTCCATATTGTGTCTTGATGCGTTATTTTATATTTCATTAGGCATCCTTGCAAATTGGTACTTCCACTTTATCTCTCTAGATTGAATTCTTGATCCAAAAGGGGCTGTTACGCCGTTTTATTGCCCATGATGCTCAGAATAGAGCTCCACTGCCCCCAGCACCTTAGCAGCAAGCCCCCGTGTAATATCAGCAACCCCTAGGAAAAATCAGAGTAATATCAGGGGGATTTATAGGAGGAGGGGAATCCAACTCAGCTAGAAAGGCTCACTTACGTAGGGTTAGAGCTGATGAAGCGCTAGAGGTACATACTGTCTCCAAAATTCTGTGTTTGGATATGCCAATCACCTTCTCAGACTCAGATCTGGAAGGCTGCCAACATCCCTATGATGATCCATTTTTAGTAAGAGCGGTCGTCACCAATAGAACTGTTCATCGAGTTCTGATTGAAAACGGGAGCTCTGTAAACATCATCTTTGCACCAGTGTTTGATAAGATGGGAATAAGCAGAGAAAAGCTTGAGCCAGTAACCACCCTCTTGTTGAGATTCTCAGGAGAAAGGGTACTTTCACTGGAGACGATTCAACTCCTGCTCACAATTGGGGACCCTCCCTGTCAGACCTCTACTTCTGTAAGATTTCTGATAGTTGACGCCCCTTCTGCGTATAACATGTTGCTAGGAAGACCTTCCCTCAATGTGATAAGGGCTATACCTTCAGCTTACCACCTGGTGATGAAGTTTCCTACTGAAATTTGGGTGGGTACTGTCCGAGGAGATCAACGTGTGGCACGAGAATGCTATATGGCGTCTATCAAGAGAAAGGAGGTCGAAAACATTCAACTGGATGAGCTCGACATGAGAGACGAATTGGACACTAGGCCGGAAGAACTAGAGCCTGTCCAGCTTGATGAAATCCAAAACACCTTGTTTACGTCGGGTCTAAACTAAGCAGGGAAATAAAGGATCTTCTCATCCAATTCTTGAAGGAGAACATGGAAATATTCGCCTGGAAGCAAGAAGATATGGAAGGAATTGATCCCTCAGTTATCACACACAAGTTAAGTGTGAATCCTATCTGCAAGCCTGTAAAGTAAAAACGAAGAAGTTTTACCGCAGAGCGCTAGAAAGCAATCAATGAGGAGGTCAGTAAACTTCTTCGTGCCAAAGCCATCAGAGAAGTGGATTACCCTACATGGTTAGCCAATGTGGCCCTTGTCAATAAGACCAACGACAAGTGACAACTTTGCATTGACTTTACTGATCTTAACCGAGCATGCCCAAAGGATGGCTTTCCCTTACCTCGGATCGACTTAATAGTAGATGCCACCGCTGGACGCAAACTCCTCAGCTTTATGGATGCTTTCTTAGGCTATAATTAGATCAGGATGGACCCCTACCGACCAAGAGAAGATCTCCTTTGTGACTGAACAGGGAACGTACTGTTATCAGGTTATGCCTTTTGGGTTAAAGAACGCAGGAGGCACCTACCAATGTCTAGTGAATTGAATGTTCCAACGACAAATTGGAACGTCCATGGAGGTCTATATCGACGATATGTTGGTGAAATCACTGAAGGTAGAGCTCCACATTGCGCATCTAGTAGAGTTGTTCTAGGCCTTTAAGGAATACAAGATGAAACTCAATCCGGCGAAATGTGCCTTCGGAGTGTCGGTAAGGAAGTTTTTGGGCTTCATAGTCAACAATAGAGGAATTGAGGCTAACCTGGAAAAGGTTAAGGTAGTCTTGGATATGCAACCACCGTCTAATGTAAGGGAGATCCAACGCTTGATTGGGAGAATAGCTGCCTTGAGTCATTTTGTGTCCAGATCAAGCAATAAGTGTCAACCCTTCTTTCAAACTCTAAAAAAGGCATTCCAGTGGGACGCCTGGTGTGAAGAAACATTCAAAGCTTTGAAGGTCTACTTGAGCTCCCCTTTTGTTCTGGTAAGCCCTTTGGAGGGGGAAGTACTTACTCTCTATCTAGTTGTCTCAGATTTCTCAACTAGTGCAGCACTAGTGAGAGAGTGAGACAGGTCTCAGTAACTAGTTTACTACTGCAGTAGAGCTCTGAGGGGGGGCAGAGGAGAGGTACCCAAAAATAGAGAAGCTTGCTTTAGCATTAGTGACTACAGCCAGGAGACTTAGACCACATTTTCAGGCTCATACTATCGAGGTCCCAACAGAACAACCAATGAAGCAAGTGCTGCACAAACCAGAGTCTTCAGGAAGGCTGATAAAGTGGGCCATAGAGCTTAGTGAGTTTGACATTAGATTCAAGCCTATAACTGCGATCAAAGGGCAAATTCTGGCAGACTTAATCGCGGAGTTTACAACTCTAGCACCTATGGAAGCAACACAGTTAGTGCCTGGCCTCAATATTGCCTTGGCAAATCCATTCTCAGCTACACAACTTCTGACCTTGGAGGCTGGACTTCCAGAGCTCTTGAGGAGGATTCTCAGATTCCTTTGGGCTGAGATACTAATAGAAATGAGACAATCCAAACTGTTCTGCTTCAAGGAGGTCTAAATAACCCCTTGAAGCAAGGGGGCAGGAGAAGCATAAAAAAAAAACTAACTAAGATTCGGATGCGCATTTCAAAATAGAACTTACAACTCAAGATGCAAGCTCAGAGTTACCAATAGAGGTTACAAAAGTTATAGTTCAGACTTAGAGTTACACAAAAAAAAATGTATATCCTAAGTTCCTGAAGGTGGAGTAGGTAAAGGGTTCTGCAGCTCAGTAGCTTAAGCCTCAACAGTAAGAATAGGAATAGAGCTTGGGAGCTTGGTAGCCAAAACTCTTGAAAACTCAGTAGGTGAAGTGTTTGACAGACAAACAGTCGGGGTCACAAGAAGAGCAGGGGCTGGAAGCTCAGTAGTCGAAGACCCAATAATTTTTGAAGCAGGGAGCGAGTTCAGGGCCAGAGCGATAGAGACAAGGTCACCTGAGAAGGGAGCAACCCCGGGGGCTACGGTAGAAGTCGCAGGGAGGTCAACAACCATTGGAACAGGGGAAATAACAAGGGGAGAAGCTATGGGCGCCTCAACACCTTTAGAAGGCGGGGGGAACTTGGTGCTGGCCACAAGGTTGTTTGCCTCAACCTCCTCTTCATTAGGGATTTCAAAATCGAAATCTTGGCCAGGGTATGTCTTTTCAGCCATGTCTTGGAAAGTAAGCCACCCAGTAACCCACTTAGTAGCGACATCATCCCTCAGCTTGGCTACGTCATCCTTCAGCTCGGCTATTAGATCATCCTTCTGATTAATGATAGCCTTCTTCTCCTCAAGCTCCTTGCTTATGACATCGTTCACCTTGGAAAAATTGTCATACTCTCTTTTCAAGTTCTTAAAAGAGCGAAGGGCTTCATGGGTCTCCTACAAGCTTTGACCTAAGCATCGTTCTTAAGCTCAAGCTCATTTCTGATCTTCCTCTCCTCCCTCTCAGCCCTCTTCTTTTTAGTTTTCAGACCCTGGATAATAGTAACTTGCTTTTCCACCTGCTCTTGAAGTTCCTGGTTCTGAATGTGAAGATCTTCATTGGTAAAAGACAATTCAACTACTTTAAGCTCGTAAGCCTTCATGACCTTAGTCGAGTCCTCCAGAGATTGGATCCTGCCCATCAAGCCTTTCACATGGAGAGCTAGCTGAGAGCAGGTAGCAAGAAAACAGAGGTCAACATCATTTACGACGCATATACAAAAAAAAAAAAGGGAGAAAAGTGGGAGAGTAGGCATTTACAATAGCTGCTCCATGAAGAGCTAAGCTGATAGAAGTCTCAAGGGGCTTGATGGAGGCTCTTTTAACATCAAACTCAGGAAGAATAGAGCTAATGACCTCAGCAACGAGCTCGATATTGTCAAAGAAAGAGCCCTGGTCACTTTCTATTTTAGGGCCTCTCCCCTCCTTAATCCTGGAGCTCTCATGGCATGACAAGGGAATCCTCTCGGGTGACGCTGAAGAACTGGGCGTGGGCAGAATTTGAGTAATCATCCCCAAGGCCCTATCAACCTCAGAAGAAGTAGGGGAGGCCTCAGAAGAAGTAGGGGAGGTCTGCCCTTGCTTAAGTACCTCGCTGGGGGCGAACGGAGATCTTCTAAGGGAAGAATCCTCTATAGCTTGTGGACTTGATGAAGGCTGGATGATCAAGGGTGGAGTTGGAACAGTAGAGTTGGGGGGCACACTCTTTTTTGGCACTTTGGCTGGAGGAGTAGTTTCGCTGCCAGAACCAACCTCAGTCTTGCATTTACCACCATTCTTGGTCTTTTTTAATTGAAAAAGCTTAGCTTGGAGCTCTGTTGTGGAAGACTTCATTGCGGAAGGACCTAAAAACCCAGGACAGGTAAAAATATAAACAAACAAGGTACAAGAAGAGAGAGGAAGGTCAGAGTTGGATAGGTCGGGGTATTACCAGCGGCCTCCTTTGCACTGACAACAGAAAGGGGAATTGGGGCTTCAATCGTAGTCTCTAGGAGACTGAACCATTGCGCTATGAGAACCCAAGGTTTGATGAGCTCAGAGTACCTCTCTGATTCACAGTCCTTTAGGGACAACAAGACCTGCTTGTCAGCAGCGCCGAGTTTAGGGGGAACACCTAAAAAATAGAATATGAGAAACAAAAAGAGATCAGCACATAAAGCTACTGAAGTCGACCCTAGCTCACTTAGATTTGCATTTACCCCAGTTATCATGGGCTTTCCAGGCCCGAGGGACTGGAAGAGAATCTAAATTGTCTATAGGGTTGTATTCCCATTGGTCGCCCCCTACGAAGAAGAAAAGTTTTCTCCAGTCCTTGTGAGAGCTTGGGAGGTCGGTGATGATTACTTTAGCTTTAACCCGTTTAGAGATATTCAAGAAACCATCAGAAGGGGTATACTTAACATTAAAATACTCCATGAGCAAAGAGACAGTGGGAACCTCAAGTTTATGCTTCTTAAAGAAAACAAGAAGACCCACAAGAAGACCCAAGAAGTTAGGGGAGAGCTGAGCAGGGTAGACATTAAAATGCTGCAAAAAGCTCTTGATAAATGGGTGTATGGGAAAGCGAAGACCGTTCTCAAAGGCGGCCATGGAAAAACAAAATTTTTTATGAACTTGGGCGACGTATGAGGTAAATTTATCTGGACACCAGGAGGAAAGCTAAAACGAGCGCTAAGAACTTTCATGAGAGGAGAAAAGACCTCACTGAAGCTCACAAGTTCTACAGTTTTGAAAGCAGCACCTGCACCCTTAGCGCTGCCTGAGATACCAACTCCGCTCACCTTGGCTTTACCCTTGTTAGGATTTTTGGGAACGGGGCTGGTAGATGAGGGAATGTCCTTAGCATTTGCCTCGATATCAGTAGAATCAACACTGGGAAATTTATTAATCTCCTCACCCATATCACCTAAATCAGAATCTTCCTCAGCAGACTTGCTCCCTAGAAGGGAAACAGATGAGGGGGTAGCTCTAGAAGAAGCAGACATAGTTGGGCAAGAAAAAGGGAGTTTGAAAGTACGATAAAGGGAAGGAATATTTGCAGAACACTCTCTAAGAGTCAGGGGCAATACAATAATTGTCGATAAGAAAAACCCTAGCAGTTGAATAGGGGTCTAAAAGAGGGGAATACGAGACAGAGATCGACATTGGTTCCTAAAGTAGTAGAATCGAAAATTCTAAAATACAGAAACCACCTTAGACTTGAGGGATCCAGAACAAGGAGATGAATAGAGGGTAAGAAGCGTACCTAAGTGAGGATCGACACTAGACTAAGCCTTGAAATGAAAGCGAGGACCGAACTTCGTTTAAAACCACGGACTGAATCAGGGAAAATCTGTTTCTCAACAAAACCCTAGGGGCACTAGCAGAATCAAAATATTTGAAATTGTAGGAAGAAGAGAGGGAAAAGCATGGAGAGGGAGTTTAAAAGGCAAAATGAGCCATTTCCCTCAACTCAGGGGCATTTAAAGCTAACGTTAGAAAGTGGGGAACGTGCACAAGAAACAATATATAAAAAAACTGATTACAGGTAATCGTTAAAAACCTGTTTCCATGTAAATCGAGGTCAACACGTGGAGGTCTACCCTAGTTAAGTGTTAGCTCAGCCCTTACCCAAGCCAGCTTGGTCAAGTGTTGGGGGGCAACTGATGATACATAGAGTAACTTCCAAAGTGTGAGCTCAGGCATGGAGGTCGGACAAGGAGGTCAGATAAGACACGCAGAGCTTAGATGACCCGAGCTGGGGCTCCCCCCAGATAAGTCAACAACAGAAAGGATAAGGAAACAACTGGATAACAGTGGGGCTGGAGTCCGGGCGTAAAATCCTCAACTAACCGAGATCCTCCCCCCAAAAATCATGGAAGATTATGCTAAGATCACGCCTAAGAATCCTTAGGAATTGAAATTGGACTATAAATACTGTACAATGCCTCCAAGATGGAGTAAGAAACCCGAGTAGCAAGAGAAGCTTATTGTAAATTCCATCCCCCATTATCAATATGGAAGGAGCAAGAGTCTCCATTAAAGAGTGGATTAGCCGAGCTCCCCGAGCTGGTGAACCACTATTTTCACTGTGTTAATCACCCCAATCCCGCAACAATAATTGTTACGATCCTCACGAGCCTAGTAGCTTAGGTCCAAGTTGCCAAATATAATTCATACCTTCTGCTCATCCACGATAATTCACACCATCAATGAGATTTACAAAATATCTTTGATACAACTGGGATTTTCTCGCCCCGTATTGGAGGCTCTGTACAATATTTATAGTCCAATTCCTACCGTCCTAGGATCTCTAGCGAGATCCTTGCCTACATTTGGAGGATCTCCCCTGATTTTTGGGAGAGAATCTTGGTTAGTTGAGAGTTCTGTGCCTTGATTATAGCTTACTGTTGCTTTGGGGGCGCCTTCCAATAAATAGTTGTTTCCTTTATGTTTATTTTATGGCTTCATCTGACGGGAGTCCGAGGTCTAGGTCACTGAACTCTGGATTTCTTATCTTTGTCCGACCTCATTTCCCGAACTCATACATAAAATTCTTTCCAAGTATCATCAGTTGCCTCTCAGCCCTTGGTCTAGGCGGGCTTAGACCGGGGCTGAGCTGTGACGAGGCTGAGTTAGACCTCTACACGAAGACCTCAATTTACGTGTGGAGGGTGCTTTTTGATGATTTTTAGCAATCATTTCTTCCTCATTTTTCGTCCACATTTTGTTCCAAGTACTTTGAACTTTAAATACCCCCATGGCGATAAAAAATGCCTTATTCCCCTGTTCAACTTCCTTCTCTGGAAATTCCCTTTCTCTCTCCCTTGCGATTCTGGCTCTCTAATTCGTTGGTGTACTCAGAGTTTTATCAAAAAGTCAACTTTCTCTGGTTCAATTTGAAGCCCTTGCGAAGCTTGCTCTTTGATTTCACTTCAGGCTTTGGTTCACTGCTCGTTCCTGACTGGATCCCTCGAATCCAAGGTGGTTGCTACACTTTTGGACCTTTCATTTTTGCTATTTTAGGAATCGAGGTTCTATCATGTATCCCATTCCCCTCTTTCTTGACCCTTTCTCTACTGTTAGGATCTTTGTCATCAATTGTTGGTGCCTCACCCCTTTGACACTTAGAGAGTGTTTTTCAAGGGTCCCTCCTCTTTACAGGTCTTTTAAACTTCCTTTCTCTTGCCCAGTTATGTCTGTTTCTCCCAAGGCCACGGGCTCATCTATTTCTCTTATGGGGGACAAGTCTGCTGAGGAGGACACTGATTTGGGAGACGTAGGTGAGGAGATTGATAATTTTTCTGGTGTTGCTTATGTCGATGTCGAGAAAAGTACCGAGGAGCCTCCCTCATCGTCCTCCCCTGTACCTAAAAATCCTAATAAAGGTAAAGCCAAGGTGAGTGGTGTGGTAATGCTAAGGGTGGAGGGGCTGTCTCCAGAGCTGCACAGCTCGTGGGCTCTAGCGAGGTCTGTCCTTCTTATATGAAGGTGTTATTAGCTAGTTTTGGTTTTCCTCTAAGTGTACAATATTGGTGCCCCAGATGTATATACCCAATATACCTCCCCAATTCCTAAGAAGGTTTGTTTTTTTGTGGCTGCCTTTAAGAACAACCTTCGCTTCCCAATACAGCCTTTTATTAAGAGTGTCGTGCAACACTTTAACGTCTGTCCCGCTCAACTTTCTCCTAATTTATAGGGTATACTAGAGGGTCTCCTCGTCTACTTCAAGAAACATGATCTAGGGGTTCCCATTATTTCTTTGCTTATGAAGTTTTTCAACGTTAAATACATTCCTTCTGACGGCTTTCTATACATTTCCAAACTAGTGAAAACCAAGGTCATCATCTCCGATTTCCCAAGCTCCCACAAGGGTTGGAAAAAAATTTTCTTCTTTGTGTGGGGCAAACATTGGAAATACAATCCTGTAGATGTGACAGATACTCTTCCAGTTCCTCGAGCCTGGTCTACCCCTGACAACCTAGGTAAGTCCTCGCTTGAGCAAGTTAGGATCAGTTTTTACGGCTTACCTTGCTGACCTTACTCCGTTTGTTTTGTTTTGCTCCTCAGGTATTCGTCCCAAACTTAGGGCTGTGGATAAACAAGTTTTGCTGAACTTAGAGGGTTGCGATTTAGAGAGATACTCTGAGCTCATCAAGCCTCAGGTTCTTATAGCACTCAGGTACAACCCTCATGAGGTGAGAATTGAGACCCCTATTCCTGTATTCGTTCCTAGCACCGAGGAGGTGGCAAGTAATACTTTCTTCGCCCGTTTTGACTTTTAGCTCTTCCCCCTCTTCTCTTTTTCTTTTTTAAAACTCTTTCGTGTCTCTAGATTTTTCTTCAATGGAGCCTACTCAAGAAGCACTCTAGGGCAAGGTTGCTCTGTTAAAGAAGAATAGGAGTGGGGGCAACTGCAAGGTCGAGGTTGGCTCTGTTAGCAGTTTCGTTCCCCATGCCAAGGTGCTGAGGTTGGGGGTGCCCTCTACTTCTCCTACTTCAACTCAAGTGGTACGTATTGTGCCATCGAGCTCTTCGCAAGTCGTAGAGACCTCTTCTCTCCAAGGGACCCTGCCTATTTCTGGAGAGGTTACTGAGTATGGTCTGACCTCTTCTTCTTCGGTTGAGGTCAAGAAAGCCTTGGAGATGCTCACTCGTGTTCTGCCTGTTTCCACCTCTTTTGGGCCATCTAAGAAGCTTTCTCAACTACTTCAAACGAGCTCCAATGTGGGAAAGGGAGGCATCTTAAGGTAGAGAAAAGCAGAGGTTCTTTTCTCGACAATGCTAAGCTCGCTACTGGTGCCCTTGACTCCATCATTCTTGATTCCGACATTCAGAGGGCTGCCACTATGCCCCTTAGGACCTCCATTAGTTCAGCATTACAGGGAGCTACTGCTATAAGATCCCATCCTTTTTAGGTTCCATTTTTACCTTGTGCTTCCATTTTATGCTGACTTTCACTTCTGGCTGTATCCACTCTAGCTGGCCATTCATGTGAAAGGTTTGTTGAGTCGAATTCAAGCCCTAGAAAGCTCTACCAAAGCATCAAAGGTGTTCGAGCTCAAAGCCATTGAACTGACTCTTGTTAACAATGACCTTTAAACTCAAATTCAAGACCTGTAGGCGCAGGTGGAAAGGCAAGCTTCTACTATTAAAGGTTTGGAGGCGAATAAGGAGAGGACCAAGGAGGAGCTTAGGCTTAAAACTTATGTCTGGCTCAAGGCTAGCCAAGAGACCTTTGAGGCTTTAGGATCTTACAGGAGCATGAAAAGGGAGTACGATGTCTTGGCTGAGCGAGTGATGCTCTCCGAAATGAGCTTGAGGTGCAGAGAACCATTATCAAAGATAAAGATGCCCTAGTCATCAAGCTGATGGATGATGTTACTACCAAGTGGGCCACCTGATGGCTTACTTTCCAAGACCAAGCTGAACAAACATATCCCAACCTGAACTTTGACTTTGAGATCCCAGATCAAGAGGAAGTGGAGGTGACCAATGCAGGGAGTAAGGATGGTGCCTTGGCCCCTTCTGTTCCTGAGCTTAATTTTGGTGATGCTACGACGCCTAACTTGCCTGCCGAGGTCCCTGGCTCAAAATGTTCCTTCTTTTTCAGTCATTCCTGCAGTTCTCACCTCATAAATTACTTCTGTTTCTGCGACTGCCGAGCTCCCTGTCATTCCTTCGGTGGCCTCTGCTATTACCCCTTTCACTGCTGACTCTATTGCTAAAGCTCCTACTCTGAGTTTGCCAATGGCTGGAGTCGAGGTCCCTACTTCTGGTCTCCTTGAGGCTTCTCCTCTTTTACCTTTTTTGGAGCCTTTGGGAACCTCTGTTGCTGATCTGCCAAGCTCTTCTCCTGCTCCTACTGCCAACACTTCAACTGCTGATTTGTCGAACCCTTATTTCATTCCTTCTACACAGACTTAGAATTTTTTTTTGTGTACATACGTACTACTTTTTTGAGTTACTGATGTGAATACACACTACTTTCCTTTGAGTTATTGTGTTGCTGTGTATATTGCTTTGCTTTGTATTCCCCTTGCCCCCTTACTTGGAGGAGTAGTTCAGTTCTCCTTGAAGTAGACATGCCTAGGACTTTTAAAGAACTGGAGAGTTAATGAGTTGTTGGATTACTGAGGTTTTACCTTTGGAGAGCTCGTCTTGCTGTTTGGTGCCCTTAAGGGGGCGTTGGATGGTGGACTTGGCATTCCTCACAGTGGCGAGAGTTTTGCTGAATTTGGCAAAGAGATCAAACAACTTGATGTTGAGGTCCATCACAGATATAACTATGGAGGTCATGTTGTTGCATACATGAGAACTTTGATGAAAGACGAGCTTGAGAAATAGCAGTCCCATTTTAGCCAGAACTCTTGAGGCAGGTGGCCTTGAGGAGATGTACTAGAAGGTCCATGTAGCCATATGAGCTAACCCCAAACAAAAGAAATCTGAGAAGCCTCTAAAAGAGCACAAGAGATGTAACCTATAGAAGCTCACTTATGAGCAAGGGAAGGCCGTGTGACTGAGCTCTACTTAGGTTGGGCTAAAGATCCTCTAGCTTGAGTTTGTGCTCGCATAGGACTGTTTTGATTATGTTCAGAGGTCTTTCTGAAATGATCTTGGCACTCAAACTAGCAGAGTCGAATTGGCAGAGTTGAACACCGACTCTCTCTTTATTGCGTATGCCCACCCACTTTCCAAGAATGTAGCTACTACCATAATTTGGAAACTTAAGGGACCGCCGAATATGCTTTTCGTGTGTTTCTTGGTTCCTTAAAACTTGGGATTTCTTTAAATTTTCCAAAATTCCTTGGACTTTCTTCATTATTTGCAAATCTTGGAGTCTTTTCTTGAATCTTGGAGACTTCACTTCTTTGCTTTTCCTTTCTATCGAGTTTCTGATGGCTGCTCCTTTTTCTCCTCTATTCAAGAAATATGCTTCCACTGGGATTGATGTGAGGTGGCAATCCCATTACTTAGCTCCTTCTGCGATCACTCCTTCGGGGCTAGAAGAAATCAGAAGGCAATTTTGTCTGCCTATAGACTTAACTCTACGAGTCCGAACTTGTGATGAGCCTTGCAACTTCCTTCCCCGAGGGGAAGTTTATTTCTTTAAAGGCACCTTGGAGATGGGCCTTCGTCTCCCTACCCACCTTTCCATCGGGTGGGTCCTAACTTACTATGGTTTGTGCCTTTCTTGTCTTTCTCCCAGAGGATGGGCTACTATAATTAGCTTCTTCCCCTTCTGGCACCTGCAGGGTAATGAGTTCCCCACTATTGCTGAGTTTCTTTATTTTTATGAGCTCAAGGAGGATGAGGTCCCCTGCTTCAGCTGCTTCCAGTGGAGGCGTTACTGCGTGCGTCCTCTGGTCCTTGACCTACCTTCCTCTCTAGAAGGGTGGGCTCAACATTTTTTCTTTACCTTCCGAGATTCTTGGAGGTCTACCAAGCTGCGCTGCACAGAGAATAGGGTTCCTCGATCTTGGGGAAGATTCTCCTATACAGGTAGGTGTCTTAGGAACCTTCTTTTTGGCTAAACTTTGTGATAACTTGTTCTCACGGTGCTCCTGTTGTGCAGGTGCGCCTGATTTGACTTTGGTGGAGATGATGAAAGTTGAATAGGTGATCCAAGTTAAGTTTGTGCCCTTTTCAGAGCTGGTGACATCCGAGAACCTTTTCTTACTCAACGCTGCAGCGGCTGCTCTCGACTTTGCTTCCATTCCAAATCCTATTCCTCATCAGATGAAGATGAGGGCGTTGGTGTATCTTCAAGAAAGCGTAAGAGGAGTGATTCCTCTTCTCCATCTTCTGGATCCTCCTTTGGAGCAGTTTTGTTTTCTTCTACTGGGGGAAGTTCCTGAACATGCTTTTAGAGACTAAGAAAGAGAGAGATGTGGTAAAGGAGGAGAATGCTTGCCTATGAGCCACAAATGCTTCGCTAGAGGAGGAAGTTGCTGCACTAAAGAGGAAACTTGGGGGGTGTAGGACTCTTTGTTCTTTCTTATTGACACTTATCTATATTACATTTGATAAAAAAAATCTGTTTTCCACAGCTATTAGCTGTGTTTATGAGTTGTAGAGTTTATTTCTCATTCATGGATTGAAAGGCCCCTTCACTATAGTTACGAGCTATAGAGTTCGTCTTAACTTTAAGAGCTGAAGAGCTCATCTTAATTTTATGAGTTGAGGAACTCATCTTATTTTTATGAGCTGAAAAGCTCATCGTTAGCTTTTTAGCTATTTTATGGAATCATGCTGGGATAAGTCAAAGGCTTGTTGTTTTATTGAAAACAATTCTCTTACAAAAGAAATTCACTGAAAAAATCTCTTGAGATACTCTGCATTCTAGGAATGAGGTAGGATTTTTCCCTCCTCTGTTCACAACTCGTAGTTCCCTGGCCTGATTACCCTTGAGATGATGTAAGGACCTTTCCAATTAGGACTTAATTTCCCATGAGAGGGGTCCTTTCTTGCAAGCAAGAGCTTTCTAAGTACCAGATCTCTGACCTTGAAACTCCTGTGTCTGATCCTTTTGTCGTAGTATCTTTTTGTCTTCGTCTTGTAGCTCTCAATGCGATATAGAGCTCTGTCTTTCTTTTCATCCAAGAGATCGAGATTTAGTAGAAGCAACTCATCATTGTGCTCGGACTCTGCGAGTTCAGCCTTGGGGGATGGGATTCCAATTTCTACAGGCGCTACTGCCTCAGTTCTAAATGCCAGAGCAAATAGTGTTTCCTAAGTTACTAATTTGGCAGTTATCCTATAAGCCCACAGTACTTTTGGGATATGTTCTACCCATTTTCCTTTCAGAGCTTCAAGTTTGGTCTTTAGGGCTGCCTTTATGGTTCGGTTGGTGACCTCTGCTTGTCCGTTGGATTGAGGATGGGCTGGATCTAAAAAGTAATTTTTTATCCCTAGCTCAGTACAGAAATTTTTGAACTTAGGGTTGCCGAACTATTTTCCATTGTCGGAGACGATTGCTCTGGGGATTCCAAACGTATAGATTATCGATTTTCATGTAAAATTTTGAACTTTTTGCTTCATCATTGTCGCCAAGGGCTCCACCTCTGCCCATTTGGTGAATTAATCCACCCCAATGGTGGCGAACTTGTATTGTCCCACACTCATGGGAAAGGGTCCAAGTATATCCAAACTCCATTGCTGGAAAGGCCAAGGGCTCACCACCGAGGTTAAGGGCTCTGGTGGACAATGGGGGATGTTAGCGTGTACCTGACAAACCTTACATTTTCTAACCAGATTAGTGGCATTCTTGAGCATAGTGGGCCAGTAGTACCCCTATCTCAATGTTTTTACTACCAGAGCCCGAGCTCCGATGTGATTTCTGCAGACTCCCTCGTGGATTTTCCTAAGTATGTAGTTAGCATCCTCCTCTCCAACGCATTTAAGGAGAGGTGTTGCAAAACCTAGTTTGTACAAGTTCCCTTGTAGGGTAGAGGATCTGGCTGACTTGATTCTTAGCTTCGCAGCCTCTTTCGGATCTTCTGGCAAGGTTCCATTATGGAGATATCCTCCGATGGGGTCCATCCAGCTTGGCGGGTCTAGTACAAGATGTACTTCTTCATCCTTAACATTTACAGACGGTTCTACTAGGTGCTCTACTAGTATTAGCCTATCCAGGTTTTCTTGTGAGGCTGTCACCAGCCTTGCCAAAGTGTTCGCTTGTGAATTCTTGATTTTGGGAACATGCCTGATTTTAACTTGTACAAATTTCTTGATCAATTCCTGCACCTTCCTGAGGTAAAGGACCATTTTTTTGCCTTTGGCCCCATAAAAATCTTCTATTTGCTTCACCATGAGTTGGGAATCACTATAAATCTCGAGCTGCTCCGCCTTTATTGAGTGAGCGAGATTGAGCCCTGCGATCACTGCTTCATTGTTTGAAGCCTTAAACTCAAACCTAAGGGCATACTCGACATCTACTCTATCTAGAGAGGTCAGAATCAAGCCAGCATTGCTTCCCTAAGCATTGGTGGCTCCATCTACTGAGAGTTTGGAGGTTGGGTAACAGCTGTGTTGCTTCTGTTATGAATTCTGTGATGAAATCTGTCAAAATCTACCATTTGACCGTTGTTCTTGATTTGTACCTGATATTGAACTCACTAAGCTCTATAACCCATTTAACCAACCTCCCTGAAGATTCTGGTTTATGCAATACTTATCTCATCAGCTAATCTGTTGGAATCTCAATAGTACGGGCCAGGAAGTATGGCCTAAGTCTTCTAGCAGTTGTAACCAAGGCTAAGACAAGCTTCTCATTCTTTGGATATCTTTCCTCTACCCCCCTCAGAGTTCTGTTATAGTAATAGACTGGTTGCTGAACTCTGTCTCGCTCTCTCACTAGTGCAGCGCTAGTCGAGAAATCTGAGACAGCAAGGTAGAAGCTAAGTACTTCTCCTTCCAAAGGACTCACCAAAACAAGGGGTGAGCTTAGATAATCCTTCAAGGCTTTGAACGCTTCTTCATATTGGGTATCCCATCGGAATGCTTTCTTTAGGACTTAAAAGAAGGGTTGACATTTATCTCTTGATATGGACACAAATCGACTCAAGGCAGCTATTCTCCCTATTAATCTCTGAACCTCCCTTGTGTTGAAAGGTGGTTGCATATCCATTATTGCTTTAACTTTTTCTGGGTTAACTTCAATTTCTCTACTGTTGACTATGAAGCCCAGGAATTTTCTCACAGATACACCAAAGGCACATTTAGCAAGGTTGA
Organism: Ilex paraguariensis; assembly: GCA_963454935.2. Classification (NCBI taxonomy): domain Eukaryota; kingdom Viridiplantae; phylum Streptophyta; class Magnoliopsida; order Aquifoliales; family Aquifoliaceae; genus Ilex; species Ilex paraguariensis. The sequence continues at coordinate 1,045 of CAUOFW020006076.1, read as the reverse complement.
GCTTCATTCTATACTCCTTAAAAACCTAGAACAACTCTACCAGATGTCTGATGTGGAGCTTGATCTTTAGTCATTTCACCAGCATGTTGTCGATATAGACCTCCATTGACAATCCAATTTGCTTTTGGAACATTCAGTTCACCAATCACTGGTAAGTGGCTCCAGCATTTTTTAATTTAGAGGGCACAACCTGGTAGCAGTACATCCCTGCTCAGTCACAAAGGAGGTTGTCTCTTGGTCACTAGGATCCATCATGATCTGATTGTACCCAGAAAAGGCATCCATAAAGCTGAGGAGCTTTTGTCCAGCAATAACATCCACAATTAGGTCAATTCGAGGTAAGAGAAAACTATCTTTAGGGAAGACCTGATTGTGGTCAGTAAAGTTGATGCAAAGGCGTCATTTGCTATTGGTCTTCTTAACGAGAACCACGTTTGCTAGCCATGTGGGGTAATCTACCTCCCTGATGGCTTTGGCATGAAGAAGTTTGTTGACTTTCCTTGTTGATTGCCTTTTGGTGTTCTGGGGTAAAACTTTTTCGCTTCTACTTTATGGGCTTACAGGTGGGATTCACACTGAGCTTGTGTGTGATGACTGAGGGGACGATTCCTTTCATATCTGCTTTCTTCCAGGCAAACACTTCCAAATTTCTTTTTAGGAACTTGATGAGGAGGTTTTTAATTTCACTGCTTAGCTTAAACCCCACGTATATGAGTTGTTCTGGCTCCTCGTCTAACTGCACAGGCTCCAGCTCTTCTGATGGCATAGGTCTAGTGTCCTGCTCGTCTTTGATGTCAAGTCCTTCTAGCTAGATACTCTCAACTTCTTTCTTTTTCATAGATGCCATGTAACACTCCCGCGCTACACGTTGGTCTCCTCGGACCACACCAACTCCATTTTCTGTAGGAAATTTCATGACCAGGTGGTAATCAGAACGAATGGCCCTCATGGCATTGAGAAAAGGTCTTCCAAGCAGGATATTATATGCCAAGGGTGCATCAACCACTAGAAACTTCATAGCAGTGGTGGCTTGGTAGGGAGGATC
>CAUOFW020006075.1:0-25118 GCA_963454935.2 Ilex paraguariensis | reverse complement strand
TTGGATACGCAGAGTGAAGAAGGTATGTGACGGCATGGGAGTTGCCGAAGATTTGAGGGTTGGCTTGGCGACCTATTTTGTTAGAGGGGGAGGCCGACCATTGGTGGGATTCGGTCAAGAGACGGAGGAACACTGATGCACTCACTTGGGAGGAGTTCGACCAAATATTTCAGGACAAGTACTTTCCTGAATCAGTCAGAGATCGAATGAAGGCTGACTTTTCTTGCTCTACGACAGGGTAGCACGACGGTGGCCGAGTACGAAAGGAGGTTTGACGAGCTCTCCCGTTATGCTACAGGATTTATATCTACGGAGGCCGACAGGGCTAAGCGATTTGAGCAGGACTGAGGCCGGTCATCCGGGAGAAGTTGGTGGCTCTCAAGATTAGGGAGTATGGGGACTTGGTGGACAGAGCTGCACTGGTAGAGAGAGACATAGAGGATAGCCAGCGACGACAGGGCTTCTTGAGAGGAGGTCCAATCCGGACGGGTGCTACCACTAGTGGGGCACAGAGACCGACACCATACCGTCGCCCAGACCCAACAGGTGGACAGCGACTTTTGACAGCCCGAGGAGAGGGAGACACTCAGACTAGAGCTGGTATTATCCCACGATCTTGCTTTGCATGCGGAGGTGTGGGACATATTCGGATGCATTGCCCAGTTTTTCCACCTCAAGGGCCTATCCAGACCGCAAGACAAGTACCAGCAGCCCAACCACCACCACCGAGGCCTGCACCGCATCGACCGATACAAACTCAAGCCCCCGGCGGCACCAACCAAGGGCGAGTATTTGCTTTGACTCAGCCGGAGGAGGACATTGCCAATGCCGTTGTGGAAGGTATCATTCTTCTCTACAATTCCTGGGCCCGAATCTTATTTGATCCCGGTGCTACTCATTTTTATACGTACTGCATATGCTATGAATTTGGGATTGGGTTTCGAGAAGTTAGAACATGCTTTGACTGTTGACTTGCCTACGGGAGAACAATTGGGTACTAGCCGAGTCTGCAAGGGTTGTGTGCTTCGTATGGGGAGCACGAATTGATTGTGGATTTAATTGCTTTAGAGATGAAGGGGTATGACGTGATTTTTGGGATGAACTTGTTATCCACTTTTCGTGCGGTACTGGATTGTTTCCGCAAGCGGATTACATTTCAATTGCCGGGAGGAGTAATTTTCAGTTTTGTGAATAACCGAGATTCTTTCCATCCATTTCCTACTACGGGTAGTAGATTCTTAAAAGCGAAAGCGGGAAGTCATTTGAGTTTCTTAGCTAGCTTGATGGGAGATAACATGGATAAACTCCATACGGATGTGGTGTTAATTGTATCGGAGTTTTCGGATGTTTTTCCTGAGGAATTACCTGGATTACCGCCACATAGGGAAATTGAGTTCAAGATCGATCTCTATCCGGGAACCGAACCCATATCCATTGCTCCCTACCGGATGGCACCTTTGGAGTTGAAGGAGCTAAGGAAGCAGTTGGATCAATTGTTGGCGATTGGGTTTATCCGTCTAAGCACTTCACCTTGGGGAGCCCCGGTCCTCTTTGTGAAGAAAACGGATGAGACTCTACGGTTGTGCACGGATTACCGGAGGTTGAATCGGGTTACCGTGAAGAATAAGTATCCGTTGCCGAGAATTGATGACTTATTTGATCAGTTGGAGGGTTCAAAGTATTACTCCAAGATTGATCTTCGCACGGGGTATCATCAGCTGCGAATTAAGGAGGAGGATATTCCTAAGACTGCTTTTCGTACCCGATATGGTCATTTCGAGTATACGGTGATGCCATTCGGATTGACTAATGCCCCCGCAGCCTTCATGGATTTGATGCACAGAGTCTTCCGGCCATACCTCGATCAATTTGTCATTGTGTTTATTGATGACATATTGATTTACTCACAGACTCAGGAGGAACATGCTCGTCATCTCTCTATTGTGCTACAAACATTGAGAGAACATAAGTTATATGCAAAGATGAGCAAGTGTGAGTTTTGGATGAAGGAAGTGAAGTTCCTTGGCCATGTTGTGTCCGAGCAAGGAGTAGCGGTTGATCCAGCAAAGATTGAGGCCGTGATGAAATGGGAACCACCGAGGAACGTGACAGAAGTACGGAGTTTCTTGGGGTTAGCCGGCTATTATCGTAGGTTTGTGGAAGGGTTCTCCAAGATTGCGATGCCGATGACTCGCCTTACAAAGAAGGGGGAGAAATTTTTGTGGACTCAAGCGTGTGAACTAGCTTTTCGCACCTTGAAGGAGAAGTTGACGACTGCCCCTATCCTCATTATTCCGAGTAGTGGGGAAGGCTACGATGTCTACACCGATGCTTCACTACGAGGATTGGGATGCGTTCTAATGCAAGGAGGGAAGGTAGTGGCTTATGGCTCGAGGCAACTCAAGGTGCACGAGCAGAATTATCCCACACACGACTTGGAGCTGGCTGCAGTGGTGTTTGCTCTTAAGTTGTGGAGATGTTATTTATACGGGGAGAAATTTCAAGTGTTTCGGACCATAAAAGCCTCAAGTATATCTTCACACAGAAAGACTTGAATCTCCGGCAGAGAAGGTGGATTGAGTACTTGGAAGATTATGAGTTCACACTCAACTACCATCCAGGGAAGGCCAATGTAGTTGCCGACGCTCTTAGCAGGAAGTCTCGGGGTGAAATCAATTCTCTTGCGGTAAATAGGTGGAAAATGATTGATGCATTGGAGGAGTACGATCTATGGGTGGATGGACCGGAGTATCAATCATATCTATTCAACCTTGTAGCTCAACCGACGCTTCGACAACGGTTGTGGAGTTGCAATGCCTGGATTCGGAACTCGATTTGATTAGAGCCCGATTGGAGAATGGGGAAGCGATGGGAGGATGGTCTTGGAAGAATGGAGAGTTGAGATATGGGGAGAAGCTATGTGTTCCCGATGATTCGTCCCTAAAGGAGGAGATACTTGGGGAGTGTCATCGCTCCAAGTTTGCTATCCACCCCGGTAGCACAAAGATGTATAGGGACATGAAGCGTCAATACTGGTGGAGGGGAATGAAGCGAGATGTAGCCAAGTATGTGGCAAAATGTGCGGTGTGCCAGCAGGTGAAGATTGAGCATCAAAGGCCAGGAGGAGTCCTACAGTCTTTGCCTATTCCAGAGTGGAAGTGGGATCACATCACCATGGACTTCGTGTCGGGTTTACCACGGACGTCGCGCAGGCATAATGCAGTGTGGGTCATTGTGGATAGACTCACCAAGTCCGCTCATTTCTTGGGTATGAAGACCACAGACTCATTAGAGACGTTGAGCAAGCTCTATATCTGTGAGATTGTTAGGTTGCACGGAGTTCCGCTCTCCATTGTGTCGGATCGTGATTCTCGGTTTGTGGCGCGATTTTGGCAAAGTCTACAACAAGCTATGGGGACAGAGTTACATTTCAGCACAGCCTTTCATCCCCAAACGGATGGCCAATCCGAGAGGGTGATACAAATCGTGGAAGACATGTTACGAGCTTGCGCGTTGGACTTCAAGGGAAGTTGGAGTGACCATTTACCGTTGGTGGAATTTGCATACAACAACAGCTATCAGACCAGTATTGGAATGGCACCCTATGAGGCCTTGTATGGAAGACCATGTAGATCCCCGACGTGTTGGTTAGAAGCGGGCGAGAGTAGTTTGTTTGGGCCAGAAATTGTTCGAGAGACTACAGAGAAAATTCAACTCATCCGGGAGAGACTACGCACAGCACAGAGTAGACAGAAAAGCTACGCGGATCAAAGACGAAGACCATTAGAATTCAAAGAGGGGGACTATGTGTTTCTCAAAGTGTCGCCCCAGAAAGGAGTATTTAGATTCGGCAAGAAGGGAAAGTTAGCGCCAAGGTATACCGGGCCATTTGAAGTGATCAAAGTGGTGGGCAAGGCGGCATATCAGTTGCGGTTACCAGCTCAGTTATCGGGAGTACACGACGTATTCCATGTGTCCATGTTGAGGAAGTGTAAATCGGATGCAACGCCGGTTGTAGACTTAGAAGATATTGAAATTCAAGATGGAGCAACCTATGAAGAACAACCAGTGAAGATTCTCGACGCCAAGGAGAAAGTGCTTCGCAACAAAGTCATCAAATTGGTGAAAGTCTTGTGGCAACACCATGGAGTGGAAGAAGCTACATGGGAACCGGAGCTAGAAATGCGAGAGAAGTACCCACATTTGTTCGCTACTTGAGGTAAGTTTCGAGGACGAAACTTTCTTTAAGGGGGGTGGATTGTAACACCCCGCATTTTCTTTTATATATGTATATAGATATATAGTAAATAATTGTTGTAAAAATGGGGATATGTGTAGTGATGTGTGTTTGAATTTGGTAGAATGAAAAAGGGATGAACAGTGCACTGGCTGTAACATCAAGCTCGATTTCGACCTTGATGCAGTCCATATCTCTCAAAACTTAAAACATGAAATTTGTAGATCTCTCTCTTAGGATTCCATATCACCTTGAATCATCTCAATCGGAACTAGGAGGAAGGAGTTATGTCCATATTACGAAGTAGTGTCTACACTGTCCAAAAATCTGTCCGGCAGACTACCTTTCGCTAATTTCATCATAACTCTTTATTGGAAAGTCCGAATTGTGCACCGTTATTTTTGTTAGAACCCTAACTCGTATATCTTTCCAACCATATAGGTTACACCTCCTAGAAATACCTGAGTCAAATCAGTTTATTCTATGAAGTTGACCAAAAATCTGCACTATGGTGCTCCTTGGATAGTAAAGGGTTGTGCTTTCTTATTAGACCTTGAAGGTGTAAAACCCCATATGTTTACATTAATATATTAATGTACTTGTTTAGTGATTCTTCTATATGTAATGACTTAAGAATAAACCATATATATATATTAAAATCGTAAGGATATCACCTATAGTAGTTCGAAGGAATAAAATAGAAATTTTAATGTTCCAAGTGTGAATTTATTTTAGTTTTGAAATAAATCATAAAAAGCAATGTTTTTAGGTTAAAATAACATTAAAATGAATCCGGAACGTCGAAAAACCTTAGGGTAGTCGTATGGATCAAATTGGAGATTTCTAGTGGCAAAACTGTAATTTTGAAAAAAAACTCAAAATTCAGCCTATGAACAGTGATGTCGCGGACTGCTGTGTTTAAAACACAGAAACCAGCCCATTTCCTTCCATTTTTTCTCACATCTCTCACCCCCAAACCCCTTAGCACCCTTGGGGAAGATAGAGGAAAGGAGGAAAGGGAGAAAGGAAGTCATTAGAGCTTGGGTTTGTGGTTTGAAACTTTGATTCAAGGTAGGGGTTTTTCTTCCATGCTTGTCCATTGAGGCTAAGGCTAATATATATATATGTTTTGACTCATACTTGTATGTATTTGCTAGGAATTTCTTGTTTCTTGGTTTTCTTGCAATTATGGCATGTCTTAAACAAAGTTAGGATTGATTACCCATGAAACTTCTTTTATAGCTTTAAAACCCTAGTTTTTGGGGAAATATGGAATTCTCTTTCTACATTTGCTCAAGCTTGGTTTTGAGAACTTTAGTGCTTTGTGTGAGTAATGAAAATGATGTGGTGGTGATCTCTTGTATTTTCCTAATTGTTTATTGAAATTGCCTCATAATGGATTTGTGGATCTTTGGAAATTTGCTTGTAAATTGGAGATTTATGGAATCCTTGGTTATGTGTGATGATTGTTGGGATGATGTGATCTTGTATGGTTGTTGGAATGAACATGGATGAGAGGTTCCTTGTAAGGATGCTCATTCCATCTCAAGAGGTTCCTTGTAAGGATGCTTGAGAAACCAAATCTTGAGGGTGAGAGATTCCTTGTAAGGATGCTCACACCAAAAGAGGACAGTATGTGATTTTCTCAAGAGGTTCCTTGTAAGGATGCTTGAGAAACCAAATCTTGAGGGTGAGAGGTTCCTTGTAAGGATGCTCCCATTAGAGAGGACAATATGATATCATGTGTGGGGAATGATTTATATTTTGGTAATGGATGTTTATTAGCACTTAGTTGAAATTGCTCCTTTCTATTACTATTGTTACTTAAACTTGAGATTTGTGCCAAAGGAAATATAATAATCGATGGTGGAATAAGCGTTCCTTTTTGTATTATGGTGTTACTATTGCATTTCCCACAAGAGCTTGTGGAGGTATGGGACTCTACAAGAACTTGTTGGAAATGGTTATGGTTGCTCATTGTGACTTGGGTTTACTGTTCATTTAAATTATTGCGAATGTTTAAACTTGAGATCTGTTTCAATTGTCACGGTTTTACTTCAAATGTTATATGATATTTTGGAAAATAAGACCGAACTGTTTTACTTGTTTTCTAAACCTTGTATGAGTATGGAAGGAATGTTGCTACAGAGCTTAGTGCTCATCCCCTACAAATAATATCTTTTCAGATTTCGTCTATGAGGAGGGGTTACAAGTAGATGAACCAGTGCATGGGGAAGCTCCCCTAGAGGGGAACGGGGGTCCTGAACTGGATGTCTAGAGTTATATTTCTTTTGTACTAGACTAGAGAGTTTATTTTGAAATCATGTAAAGTCTAGTATTTTGTTATTTCACTGCAAGTGTAATTTAATTCTTTTGGGAATATATTTGTCATACTTGGCCTATTCTTTTGGGATGGCATTGTGGATATGGCATATGATGAATGAAAGTTTATTTTATGATGGATAAATAGACCCGGTGTGGTCAATAGTTATGCATATGTGGACCCGGTGTGGTCAATTGTAATATAATTGTACAGGTTGTGTTTTGGGTAAAGCTCCCCGTACAAAGGAGACTCTGCCCAAATTTTGTTAAAATATGAATGGTTGATGAATGAACTTTCGTCGTGATGAATTTACGTAATGCTCTCATGGGGTGAATGGTTTTTAGAATGTAATGTCACCCAAGGGGGTTTTTGGGGCGTTACACATTTGGAGATGAAAATTGGTGCTAATTATCAACTACATCCCCACGGCCCGTTGGAAGGGTCTCCCAAAAATGGGATATGAACCTAGGGTCCCGATCTAATACTATAGATACAGGCACCCCATGTAACCGGACTATCTCCCATATATACAGCCTGTAGAATTCCTCCAATGTGAAGGTCATTTGCATTGCCACAAAGTATGTCGACTTCGTAAACCGGTCTACTATCACTCACATCGCGTCATATCCCTGCAATGTCCATGGCAAGTGGGTCATAACATTCATTGTGATGTGCTCCCACTTCCACTTGCACCTCCAAAGGCTGGAGTAACCTGCTGGTCTTTGGTGCTCAGCCTTTACCTCCTGACACGTGAGACATCGACTAACGAAACCTTCGATGCTCCTTGTCATCCCACTCTAGTAGTACTGACGATGAAGATCAGGGTACATCTTCGTGTCACCTGGATGCACAACAAAATGGTTGCAATGAAACTCCTTAAGGATTTTCTTTCTCATATCCGCAGACCCAAAAACTAGAACCCTTCCTCTAATTGAAGATTAACATCTGAGTGAATATCCCAGCCTTTGTCACTTATACTCGACTGTGCCCAGTCCCTGATGGACAATATCTAGGTGTCCTGTCCTTGGAACTCGATCACTTTGCACAGTAAGGAAGGTGTAGTCACCAAACTCCCTAATATGCCCTAAGCCTGACTCTTGTCGTGTAGCCCAAACTGTCCTACAGTCTCGAGAATCTGCCACTCCCGGGAAGCCACACTGGACAAGACTCCTTGTAACTTCTAACTAAGTGCATTAGCCACCATGTTTGCCTTACTAGGATAGTAATGCAAAGTGAAATCAAAATCCTCCAAGTACTCCATCAATTTATGTTGCCTCATATTGAGGTCCCACTGTGTAAAGATGTATTTCAGACTCTTGTGGTCCGAAAATACCTCAAAATGTTCACCATATAAATAGTGGCACCATGCCTTCAAGGGAAAGATAATGGCCGCCAACTCCATGTTGTGCGTAGGGTAGTTCTGCTCGTGGTTCTTTAACTGCCGAGAACCATAGTCTATCACCCTCTTGGACTGCATCAAAACACACCCAAGTCTGTCCTTTGAGGCATCACAATACACTATGTACCTCTGTCCCCTCTTTAAAACTATCAAAATCGGAGCTAAAGTAAGCCTCTTCTTTAACTCTTGGAATGTCCTCTCACACGAGTCATCCCACTGAAACTTGACCTCCTTCCTAGTCAATCTAGTCATAGGTGCAATTAATCGGGAGAAGTCCTCAATGACCCTTCTGTAATACCCTGCTAGTCCCAAAAAATGATGTATCTCAAAGACTGACTTCGGCCTCTCCCAACTCATAAGTGCCTCAACTTTCTCCGAGTCGATTGACACACCTGAAACTGACACCAGGTGTCCCAAAACTTTTATCTTCGTCAGCCAAAATTCACACTTACTAAACTTGGTGTATAATTGGTGGTCTCTCAAGGTAAGGAGAACAACCCTCAAGTGACCCTCATGCACCACCCTAGACTTGGAGAAAATAGAATTGGTACACTTGGACAAGGACATCCTCAACTATCCCCTAGGTACTTTCACAAATCAGTTTGACAACTAGAGTGTAATTTATGTATGCTTAAGCTCACCTACACCTAATTGCCGATAAACAATAAAAGGGAGTAAGTTGACATTAACTCCAAGATCAAGCAAAATCTGCTTAAGCTTGAAGTTACCGATAAAACAAGAAATCGTGGGACACTTGAGATCTTTATACTTGGGGTATTATGGATTATGACACTCACTTGTTCAATTAAGAAGGCCTTTTTCTTAACATTCTAACTCTTTTTAGCTATGCACAAGTCTTTCAGGAACTTGTCATAAGAAGGGACTTGCTTTATGGTAGCCAAAAGTGGTATGTTGAACTTTACTTGTTTGAAAAGCTCATAAATATTAGCATAATTATTAATTTTTGGGGCCTCTTGAGTCTTTGGTGAAAAGGAGTAGTAGACTCAATATCATCTGTGGAGACTTGGGTTGGCTTTACTACATGTGTAGAATCAGTGTGTCGTGTTGTAGCCTTCTCAATAACTTTCCCACTTCTAAGAGTGGTAACAACCTAAATGTGTTGTTGTGTAGGATGCATGGTGGGAGGGTTGCCTACTTGAAACTGACCCTATGTTTGTTTTAGTTGGGTAGGGAATTTTCCCTTTTCCTGTTTAGTCATGGATTTGGTCAATTTTTTTGCATGTGAATTTTAAGACTGTCTAGACATTGAATAGTCTGGGACTTGAATTTATTCATTTAATTGTGATAGGTTGTAATGCCCCAAAAGAATACCTTGGACAGCATTACTATCTAAAATCATTCAATCATGAGAGCAACTAATAAGATCCATAAGTAAAGAAATTTCATTCATCATCCAAAAGAATATGCCAAACCATAGCAATTACATCCAAAATAATATGCCAAACTATGGAAACTACACCCCAAAAGGATATGCCCAAACTATTATCTCGCAGTGGAATAAGGAAAGTATTAATATGAACAATATCTTGAAATGAAACTCCTAGTCTAGTACAAAAAAAGACAATTCTAGACATTCTCCTCCGGATCCACATGCCCATCCACTTGAGCTCCCCAAAGTACCTGCTCGTCCACTCTGAGCTCTTCCTCTAAAGCAAAATTTGAAAATAATATTGTTTGTAGGGGGTGGGCACTATGTTCTGTAGGAAAATCCTCCCAAACTTGGACAAGGTTTTGAAAACATATAAAACAAGTCAGTCTCATTTCACAAATATCATATATAACTTTTGAAAGAAAAAAGTGGGATCTAATCTCAAGTTTACGCAATCTCGATATATAAAATGAAGAAGAAAAATCAGTTCCAATAATAAGCCATTTCCACAACAATAACCAATAACCCACAACTTGTAACATTACCCACAATGTATATCAAGCCATAACTTATATCTTTCACAACATTATGTATATGTATCTCTGATATAATGTATGACATCGCATAAATAAATACATTGAGAATATCCTGGTCCACACACACACACACCCAATCCTCACAAGGATATCCAATCTTTAGGAAGGGCGTATACCAATGCATTGGCAGGGACGATCCAACCCAGAAGCATTATACTAACCCTCAGCCTCGATAACATGTGAGTGAATAGTGGTTTGATCCTCGCAAGGCACCAACCCCACTACGAGTGGTACAAAACCTTCAAACCCACACAGAGTAAGAAATGCATCTACACCACTCTACGATACTTGGTCAAAGGCCACCTATGCTCATCCAAACATCCACAAGAGATACAATACAACCCAATTCCTCAAAATCACAAGTAAAATTCAAAAATTCCCAAATTTCACATGTTTGATTCCAATAGGATAATTTGAGAAAATAAGCAGGAGATCATCAACAATACCATTTTATTGGTCAATACTAACCACTAGAATTTTGAAATCAATAACAAAGGAATATTGAAAGAAAAATTCTATTTTTCTTGAAAACTAGGGTTTTCAAGGCAAGAAGAAAAGATTTCGGGCTATTCACCCATAGCTTCCATCAAAACATGGTAATCTTTGTAAGAGCATCAAGAAATAATGATTTTATAACATATATGTAGGATTGAGAGTGAAAACATACATATGTATATGCCCTAGCCTCAATGGACAAGAATGGAAGGAAACCCCTACCTTTCTTTTTCCTTTGTGTTCTTGAAAACCTAGAAGTTTTGATCCTCTTCAATATGCAAATCCCTCTTGATCTTGTATTTTTCCCCTTATCTCTTCCTCTCTAAGCCTATCTAGGGTTATAAATGTTGAAATGGGATTAACACAAGTGTGCTTAAGTATTTATAGGGGGTGAAATGGTCCCCTATGTGCGAATCTGAAAGTCAAAATTCGTGGCTCACGTTCGAACGTCACTAGTGTAAATTACTGTTTTACGTTCGAACGTCATTTAGCTTTTAAATGTCCCGTGCTCCCAGTACTTTTGTTCTTCTATCAGAGCTCCATTAAACTCAAAAGTACTGTGACAAACTGTCGTTCAAACGCCATTCACGTTCAAACGTCCTCCCAGTTTTTGCTGAAACGTCCAGTGAAGTGTTGACCCATTTAGAGATCAATTTGGAAAATATTCATGGAATACTATTTCTAGCCCTAAAAGTCTACTAGCTACTGTCAAAATTTCAGATCAAATGGACATCAAATTACAAAGTTATGGTCCAAATACTAGAAAGTATCCAAAATTCTTTTTATCCAAATTCTCTCTAACGTGTGTTTTCACTCTGGAATACTTCCAAAACTTCTACAACATACCCCCCAACTAACATTTTTATCTCTACTCTTAAAATCTACATAGTTCATGCATACATCATTACATATTTTAGCATTTCAAAAATAATTAAGTTAGTATATAATGATACGAATGTGGGGGTTTACATAAGTCATTTGGGCTTGCATGAATTGATTCAATGTGTCCTCCAAATTACATTTTATGGTGGCTGATAAGGTGAAAATTGTGGTAGTTGATGAACCAAGAGATTTTGTGCCTTCCTTCAACCAAAATTAGGATGATTTTTCCACCCTGAATCATACAATTCCTAGTATGGATTGTTATATGGCTTGTTATACCCAGAGATTCCATTGGAGTGATCCAATAGTACCTTGTTAATGGCTGGTATAGTAGGACATTTCCCTGAAGGGTATTCTTTCAAAACACATCCCATAGACTTGTTCTGCAGGAGGCACAACAATGACCTCATTAACTTTCCTCATGTCTAAAGCTTCAAACTTTTGAGAAAAGGCGGCCATTTGGACCTGAAGATCATCGTCTTCCTTCAAAACATATTTTTCTCTATGGGAAATAGTAATCTTATTCTCCAAATTGATAGTTGAGGCTGAGTCCCACATCTAGGAACTCTCAGATAATGTGTCAAAAAACTCAAAAGCCTCATCAATACTTTTTCCCATTTCATAGTGGAAATTGTTCATTTGGCATTCATTGAATATTATGCATGATGTTGGCATCACATTCATGGGCATTGAGCATGAGTGTGGGCGTGTGTATGCATGGTTTGATCAAACATCATACTTGGTGGATGATGAGTGGGCTCGAAAAAAGTTGGAATGAAGTTCTGACTGAGTTGCATGGTTGCATGAAAAACTTGTGTCGGGTACATCAAGCAGGGCTAGATTCTCCCTCAGCCCACCTACCTTGTTCATACGCTCCCCTAAGGTAAAATTTCATAAAAGTCTATCGGTGTGCGGAGCTGGCGATGAGACACCAAAAGTCCACTACTCAACAAAGACACATGATTTTATTTTATAAAATAGTCATTTGATGTGTAACGTCCAACAAAGACACATAATTTTATTTTATAACAAAGACACATGATTTTAGTTTAAAAAGATCATTGAACATATATCATCAATGGTGGATTTATGCACATTGACATTGCATTGTGTTGAAAGAGCTAGAGAGGGTTTGGATTGAAGTGCATGAGTAAGTCTCATCTCATTTTATGGCATGCCATAGGATTCTTATCATTCAATGCATATTCTTGATTGGAACATTTTGAATGGTTTATTGTCGCATGTGAACATTTCATATGCATCTAGGTTGGAGAGTAGCCTCTTTAGAAGATACCCTATTGAGCGTGGCTCACCTTTTATGGGAAAACTTTTCAAGTGCAGGTTATACACCGATGGACAGCTCTCATTCGGGGCCTTGAGAATGAAGAAAGGCTGACTTGTTGCTTTTAAACAGTATTTTGTAAAAACAATTGTGATTTTTATGTTTTGGGCATGTAATCATATGAAAATGATTGTAATAGAACTTGTGTAGCTATGTTTGATGTACAAATATATGTTATATGAGTTTGGGTTGATTTTGGAATGAATTGGAAATGAAAAAAAAAAAAGAAGAATGGTAGGAAAACAGGCAAATCCTACCGGTAGGTTACAGGTAGGTTTCCGGTAGGAATTTTTCAATGGACAAAACCTAGTGGTAGGTTTTCCAAAAATTTGAAATTGTAAGAATGCTTTTCCAGGCTTTCAGGTTTTGTGCCATCTCATTCCAATGATATAAATGGAGTGTAAATTGTTGTATTTCGGACATCGAATGGGTCATGTGAATAAATGTATATAGGATAGAAGTTTGGGAGTTCATGGTACAAGGGAGACTCCGTCCAAATTTTGGGTTTTGGGATTCCAGTTAAGGGGATGCTATTGCCGTGATATCGGGTTGTGTTATAATCATGGATATTTTTGCGGGTCAATGGGTAATCAATGGTTGATAAAGGACCCCCAGATTTTGGGGCGTCACACGAAGAGATTAAAATAAATAAGCAATTATCCCACCCCCATCCTAAATTATACATTGTCCTCAATGTAAAATCAAATAACAAAGCTCATATAAATAAATAAAAGTTAAGGGGATACAAAATACCTATTACCACAACCTCTTTAACCAATCCTAAAACAAAAACTTACAAAAAAAACACTTAAAACTTAAGGAATTAAAAGAAAAATTACTACCCTAGTATACAATACAGAGTTAGCAATCATATTACCCAAAATATTGTGGATCCAATAATTCAATGGATTCCACCTTAGCCACGAAAACATCAAAGAACGATTTTTTGACTTTAAACGCATTACCATTCTTAGGGTTCTCAATCTCTATAGCCCCTTGAGAAAACACTAATCTAACTATGAATGGCTCTGACAACCTAGACCTCAACTTACTTGGAAATTGTGGAGGGGAGAATTATTAAACCAATTGAGAAGGCTTGAACTTTGATTCATAGTTAAAATTAACATTTCAGTATGCACTTAGAAGACTAATTATGCTTTCATGGAGTTTAAATGATGACATTTCAAGAAAAATTTGTACAAAGGCCTAAAGTCAATGAATACCAAACTTTCAAGCAACACCCACGTGTTCTGGAAAAGACTTGTAGAAGGAGGAAGCAAAGCATCCACATTCGAATGCCATTTTGAATTATTTGAGGACCCCCAGAAGACTGCTAGGGTGATGAGACATGGCTTGTTGCAGCTATCTACTGTGGGTGACAAAAGTCACTTGAGTACCATGTTCAAACTCTAACAGCGAACCCCCATCAAAGAAGAAAGGCTTCCACGTTTGAATGCCAACAACGTTCGACCGTTGTTCCCAGGTAGGCAGCAGGAAGGTTATATCTCCATCTAGATTTTTGGGCATTTGCTTGGACTTTCAGCACCTATAACTATTTGTTTACTCTCCTTTTACCCCTCCTCTTTGCCTATAAATACCTTCCATTGGAGCTTGTTAAGATATATCTTTAGGAAGAGGAAGAAACCCTCCAAAGTAACTAGCTTTGTTCTACTTTCATTATTAGTTTCATTAGCTTCCCTTGTAAAAGATTTTTTCTTCACTTAAAGGAGTGAAACTCTTCCACCTTTCTAGCTCTCTTGTAGCCTTGAAGGGTGGAAAGTGATTCACTCATTCTTCATCGAAGATAGGCTCATTGTGTAGTGTATTTTACCTTGTAACTTCTCTATGTGGAGGGATGAGAATCACTCACTTTTCTAGCTTTCTCAAAGCATGAAGAGTGAGTAGTTTCTCATTCACTCTTTAGTAAGAGGTGATGGACATGTATAAATCATTTAGAAGTTATATTTGTGCATTTCATTTATGCTTAATGCTTTATATTTTGATTGTTTATTGAATGATTAAATAAATCTAGCAAAACTAAGATACTTTGTACAACCATGAGTCCTTTCTAAGACAAGATAACTCTTGGTATAGGAGGATTCATTGGTTCTTTGCAAGTACTCCTGCTAGATCTTCATGAATATATTTTAATATTCACTATTATTTTGCTTCAACTAAGAATGGAATACTAACACATCGATTGGATGACTTGAAGAATTACTTGCTTGTTTGTAGACGGGTTGAGTCCTGACACTGACAATTCTTGTAAATCTCTACAAAGACATCGAAACCATGCTCTTAATTCTCATAGTTCATCTTTATCCTCCAATTAACTTGTCGTAACCTTGGATTTAATTGAGTTCTCAAGCATAAATATAACAATCAGATGATTGACTACATGTCCAGATCCTCGAGCTAAAGGGTGACACTTTCATTTGAGAGAATCTTATATTCTGTCCAGAAAATTCCAAGAGAATATTATATTGTTTCTAGAAAATCCCATAAAAATCAGAACTTCAAATCTCAAAGGTTCTAGTCACTTTGGTCTCTATCACTATTTACTTCAAAAGACCAACATTAATTTCTTGTGGATTCGACTCCTAACTTAACCGGATTATAACTACAACTTGACTGCCTACACTTGTGTGTACATGATGAATGAGTTTTATACCTATGAATTGAGTATTTTCGGCTTGATGAAATTACAAGTTTTCAATTATTTTAGGTTCTTTTTTATTAGTTTTCTGTGTTTTGATGTTATTTTGTAGGGATCATCATTTGAAAGCAAACAAGATCATTTGGAAGGAATCAAGGTCAATTTGGAGCTTAAGTGTTGGATTTTTTAAGGGTAAGCAACAAGGGAAGCTTTAGGCTTAAAAGGGGGCAGCGCCTTTCCATCACCTAGGCACTTGTGTTAGCTCTGGACGCGAATTTTGACTTATTGTTTACCCGAAATGGAACTCTAAGGGATATATAAGTTAGGGTTTGAGTTGGAGAAGGGCTATACTAATTTTGGGGGCTGCTAACATTAGAAAAGACCAAGGATTAAAAGAAAATTGAAGACAAAGATCAAAGGAAGTGACACAAAGAAGATTGGACTTGAAGGCTAGAGAAGGATTGAAGATTGCAACTAAGTTTTTATTCTTTTCTCTTACTTTTACTTCTTAATTTTCTAAGACGTTGTTTAATTTGAGACTGATGTTTTTTAATTACATTATGAACTAAATTCTTATTAAGATTGCAACGGAATCTGATGTTTAGTTAAAATAATCTACTCTCGTTTTTAGTTTTATTGATCATACATGAGTTGTTTGTCATATTTTGTGCTTAATATATGATCGTGTGGCCAACAATTAATTTGATAACCTAGATGAAATTGAAAGATGAATTCTAGGTTTGGATCTGAATATGATGACATGCGTCTAGTTAATTCTTCTTAGGATTGAATTGCTGGGTTTGTGTATAGGATAGGAATATACTTATATGCCATGTGTAACTATTATGAGACTCTAAACTTAATGAATCTATTCCAAATTATTTTACATAGGAATATAGTAATTTAGTTGGGATAGATATTTTTATCTAACTATCGGAAGAGGTTTGAAAAATAACTTTGAGTTCTCAGTTAACAACTTGTTTTGATCAATTAACTAGAAAGAGAGTTAGAAAGGTTTATACGAAGCATTAGGGGAAGTTGTAATCTTAACTTCTTTTATTCGATAAATTCAACCCTTAATTACTAAGTTTAGATTTAATTATAAATTAGTAATTCCATAGTTTAATTCTAATTATTTAAATAAAATTGAATTGATACAAAGTTAGTATTTGGATATTATTCAAAGTTAGTATTTGGATATTATTAGAAATAATTCTTCGTGGGAATGATACTCTACTTATCACTTTATTACTTGTTGATCGTGTATACTTGCACGTAAATTGTCAATATCAAATTCGGACAACAAGTTTTGGCATCGTTGCCGGGGATTTATTCTAGTAATTATTTCAATATTAATTTCAATGAATTTGATCTTAGTTTAAACTTATTTAATTTTCTGTTTTAGTTGTTTTCACAAGTAATTCTTTTGTATGCAAACACCATCTACAGGTCAGGAGCTGTTGTCGTATGAACAGGAAATCGAAAGAAGGCTCCAAAACTTGCAAAAGCATTATGAAGAAGTGAATAATCAAGAAACTATAGTAGAAGATGAATAGAAATTGCTAAGGGATTATGTCATGCCACTTGTGACGAAAATACAATCGAGCACTCAAAGGCCTGCAATTCAAGCAAATAGTTTCGAGATCAAGCCGGGTACCATCCAAGTGATTCAGAATTCAGTTCAATTTGGGGGTTTGCCTAATGACAACCCAAACGATCATTTGGTGAGTTTTTTGGAGATTTGTGACACGTTAAAATACAATGGGGTTTCTAAAGATGCGATTAGACTCTAACTTTTCTCTTTCACACTTCGTGATAAGGCAAAGAGCTGGTTGAATTCATTGCCGTCAGGTTTTATTACCACATGGGCAGATTTAGCTCAAAAATTTTTAGCTAAATTCTTTCCACTAGCTAAAACTGCAAGGATGAGGAACGACATCACTTCATTTGCATAGTATAATTCTAAGACTCTATATGAAACTTAAGACTGATTCAAGGATTTACTTTGAAAATGCCCTCACCATGGTATTCCTAAGTGACTGTAAGTTCAAACATTCTACAACGGGTTGTTTAGTGCTACTAGGACTAGTATCGATGCAGCTGCAGGTGGGGCATTGATTGGGAAAATTTTTGATGAAGTTTACGAGTGCTTGAAAAATTTTCTTGTTGTTTCCTAACCTATAAACATCACCTTTTAGCATGTATAGTATATGAATAAAGGGGAGTGTCACTCTCCAAGGGATGATGTCAAAAGAAAGGGCAACGGAATGGTGGATGAATGAAATTTCAAATGTGAGTATCTGTGAACAAAAGTGCTCCCCAAGCGCAATGAGACTTTCACGGATCGTGTTTTACTTGGTGGTATTCCAAGGTCGTTTTCGCAGGGAAGGAAGTAATCCGAGGGGAAGGTGATTTTGGGAGAAAGAAAGTGTAAAATCTTTGATTGTTGGAAGTTGTTTGGTGAAGTTATTTTGATGCTAGTAAAATGAGAAACAAATGTTGGCAAATCCAAGAGGTCACTCCAATAGGAATACCGTCTCAACTCAAAACCCTCCTCCAATAGAGCATGAATGAACGATTGATTCGTGGGAAGCTAGGGGTAAGATTGGTGAGTATCTAAGCATAAACCGTGAGTAGGCCTACGGAATATCAAAGACTCACCAAGTTATCCACCCTCAACCCAGTCAAACCGAACCATTGAACTCTGAAAAGAGGGGAGGAGAATGAGTTGAAATGGTATACCCAAGTGGAGGTTCCTCTTGGTTTTGCCAACTAAGAGATTTAGCTATTCATGCTTAAAATAAAGACAACAATATGATGAGAAGACATTATGAAAAAATAAAGACTAAAGCTAAGCATAAACGAATTGCATAAATTTAACTTTCGGATAACCACCTCTTACTAAAGATTGGATGAGAAACTACTCACTCTTCATGGCTTTGTTAAAACTAGAAAAGTGAGTGATGCTCATCCCTCCAAGTAGAGGAGTTACAAGGTAACACATTTTACGCAAGGAGCCGATCTTCGACAAAGAATGAGTGAATCACGTTCCACCCTTCACGGCTTTGGTAAAGCTCTAGAAAAGTGGAAGAGTTTCACTCCTCTAAGGGAAGAAGGAAGCTCAAGCAATGGAAGTAAAAGAGCAATAACACAATAAAAGAAAATAATATTTAAAGTAAAATAAAGTAATAAATTAAAAGGAAGCAAGAATACAATAAAAGAAAGCAATACTTAAAGAAAGCTATAAGCAATAAGGAAAGCAATAATACTTTTGGAGGGTTTTCCACTCCCAAAAGATGAATGTTTTACAAGTCCTAAGGGGTGGTATTTATAGGCAACAAGGGAGGGTGAAAGTCGTGTTAGGTGGCCTTGAATCTTGTTAGGTGGACTTGAAGAGTCTTGTTAGGTGGACTTGAAAATCTTGTTAGGTGGCCTTGAATTCTTTGATCCTCCTTTGTTTTGATCTTTGATAATTGGCACCCCAGTAGTTTGTAGCTTTAATGCAATTGGCTCGCCAGTAGTTTGTAGTTTTGACGCACAAAATCCTGAAAAAGAACAACAATTAATGCATTATCCTTTATTCACACACTAATTCTAATTTGATTTATTTTGACTAGTTTAACTTTATTCAACTAACACAATTTACCTATTAAATTATGTCTTAATTAGGGTTAATCACACCCCCAACCTAAATATTACTAGTCCCTAGTAATAAACAACATAACAAAATAAAATCACTTTCGTAGATAACACGATTGCATTTAGCATATGCAATAAGCCGTTAAACTGCTAGGTGATCCCTAGTGGACGAGTTTTGTCTCGTGAAGGTTTCTAGTGAAGCTACCTACAAACTCCAATTAAAAGATGTGTATATGTAAGATTTCTTGTCAAAATGAGTTAGCAACAGAATCATTGAGACACACATCTCTTAATTTTGAATTGTTTCCCGAACACTTCTCTGTCATTGGTACGTACTCTATACAAAAATAAACACTTGTTACATTGGTATTTGAAATTCCTTGTGTAGTAGGAATGATCATTCTAGTAGCAAGAATTGTTATATAACAAACATTCTACTTTATCACCTTCCATGGATAGCTTTGATTTCTCAAATCTCTCTTAGAATGCTCTCACCAAAAAAAAAAAAATTCACTCCGATTATAATGACTTGTCTCTCAAAGAGCATGTGATCAGAGGATGGTCAATCGAAGAATCACATACACAGTTAGAAAGGGAGTGAAAGTCTTAAGAAAGTAGGCTAATCATGTTCTTGGCATAATCTCATGGAAGAATATCAATGCAATTAAAGGAATACTATTTAACATACCCCAGTTTTCGGTCGACAGCGCACATGCATTAGACTTGAGATCAATTAGGACTTTCTATAGGTTGTAATGTGGCCAGAGGTTAGTGGCTAATGAAATGACGTCAATGGTATTCAAAAGCTATCCCCTTTTTTTAATGTAGCACACCTCTTTCTTGATTTTCATTCTTTTGCCTAGAAATGGTATTTCTTTCTTCCATTTTTTTTCGATTCTTCGTTGAACAGTAGCCACCATCTTCTTTTCTGTTTTTTTTATGTCATACCGATTTATAAGAGGGTGCAAGAAAAAATTGGATAGCAAGGTATGTTAAGTGAATTTTTTTTTTTGTGTGTGGCTCGATTATCATATGGGTTTTTCGAGAAAAAAAATCATCATTCATTGAAGGCTCAAACATGGCTAACTAGGGATATAATTTTGTAGAAACAATGGCTAAGGTTCAAAATCAACTCAAAGATGGCCTAAAATCCTTTCTCAAGTATGTGCCTATGTCGCATGCAAAGGTTCCCTGTAGGATATGTCAATAGATTACTTTAGTTACATTTAATCAAAGCAAGTTTAATGAGATTATTCAACAATTGAAAGTGAAAGAGCTTACTTGAGTAAATATTGATTGTCTCTCAGAAAGCATCGTAAGGCTCAAAACTTATCATGGTATTCTTCGTTATCTCCACTGGTTATGTCAGGTTTCCAAAGAATGTCAGTTATATTATAATTCTATTTTCAAGTTTGGTCATTCTGTACCTTAAGATTAACAAATACCAATGTACATTTGACATTTAAGCATAGAGAAAATACCATTTTTCAAGGAAATGCGGTTTTTTTTTTTTTCACTCGAATAAAAATCAAAACTATTTACATACACATTTATCCATAAAAATTTACAAAAAGACTAAATGCACATATTGAACTTGGAAAACTATGGTGTCTCAGGATAGGTCCCTACCCACGCTACAAGTTGGCATTTTAGGACAATCCTTATTGGACCCACATTTTTATTTCAACAAAAAGACTTTGTACATAAACAAATATTTACAAAAAAATTTCGGACCATTAACCTTCATTCCCAAAACACATTTTTCCACAGCTTTGTCATTATTAGTTAAAATTTAATCTGAGTCGTCGCTTGTGTCTATGTTATTATTAGTGACCCTTCCCACTTCTTGTCGCACATAACATGTAAGTCCCGGACTGGTATAAGATGGCGTCTCAGGAAAATCCTTACTCTGGCCATACACTATCCAGTTTAATCGATCGGTTGCACGACCCGAAATTAGTTCAGAACACTGATTGTATTTTTTCATGTGAAAACACCTGCCACATTGTTTACAAGCACCCAACCGTTTGGCACGATGACGTTTAGCAAAAGTACTTCTGCCACACAATGGTTTTGCTTGTGCTTCTTGGATTTCAATTTTTCTGACTACTCTTGCTTTTCTCATGATCACAGCATGCACATCAGATGGAAATGTGCGCAAGACTCCCAAACTAAACCAAAAAATTTTAACATCCATACTTTCTATGCTTCAAGACTCACTATCTGGTTCTTTAACGTCTGCCAGTCACAAAGACGATTGACGCTGCATATGATGTGATCATGAAATATAAGCAAAAATGCTGTAAAAATACGCAATCCAGAACAATCTTTTTTTTTTTTTTAAATACGAAACTATAACAACTGGATTCGTAGATCACACCCCCCAACCTAAACCGAACATTGTCCCCAATGTTTCGAATTTACCAGTGTGTAGAGTTTAGAGATCAAGTTGTAGGATAGAGATCTGTTCAACTGTCGAAACCTACAAAGAAAATACACAAATTAATCTTCTCTACGCAGATCTGGGTTTTTGCTAGGACGAAAACCCTTGATTTTAAATGCAGACAAAAGAAGAAGAGCCATATACAAATAGAGTAAACAAATGCCGAGCATGAGACAAACGACTGGGTCTTCGGGGAATATGGTCATGGGATTGTTGGGAGTTGGGTCGTGTTATAGAGAATAGTACAATAGAAATAAGAAGAAGAAGAAGATGAAGAAAGAGGAAAAAGCGGTGGGTGTAAAGATCTGTTTAGCTGTCGAAACCAACAAACAAAACGCAACAATTAACCCACTCGAGAGAGATTTGGGTTAGGCTGGAAACCCCTCACCCTAAGTGTGAGCAGAAAAAGAGCACCCATGAACAAATACAAACATATAAGGCAAATTATTAAACAAAGGACTGGGTTGTCGGCGTATATGGTCATGGATTTGCATGGGTGGTTTGGTTTTACAGAGAACTGAGAGAACGACGAAGAAGAAGAAGAAGAAGAAAAGAGAAAGGAAGAAGAAGGAGAGATCAATCACCGGTGGATGGGAGAAAAGAAAAAAAAATTGAAAGCCTTATAAAGACATCCTATTTTTTTTTTTTTTTAGTGTCGGCAGCCGCATATCCGTGAAGAATATTCCCACCATTTTTTTTTTAGTGTCGGTAGATGCGAATTTTCGCCCGGAATATTCCCACAAACATTAGTGTAATATGCAAATAGTGTAACCCCTCCAACTTGATTCATAGAGTATTCTAAAACAAATATGATATTCAATGATGGACAGTAAAAAAATAAGAAGGGTTAGAGAACACCTCGCACTTGAGCTTTGACAAAAACACCAATATCTGCGACTAAGAAAAACAAAACTATACGACAAAAGAACATAATTAACATGGAATAAAAAAAAATAAAGTAAGTAAATAAAAACCTGTACATTAAAAAGCAGAAAAAAGAAAAACTAATTATTCCTTCACAACTTCCGGGTATACCGGATCCATCAAATTCTCCTCCACCACTTGTTCTTCAAACCCCCAAAAAATGGCTTAAGTCTTTGGCCATTGGCTTTGAATGTCTGGCCATTTTCGGGTTTTGAACGTCCACAGCTCCATTGGGGTAGGCCACCTTGACAAGATAGGGGTCATCCCAACGGGATCGGAGTTTGCCTTGGAAAATAGAGAGACGAGAATTGTATAAGAGTACTTTTTGCCCGGGCTCAAATGATTTCCTCACAATGGAGTTATCATGAAAGATTTTGGCCCTTTCTTTTGAGATTTTGGAGCTCTCATACGCATCTCGTCGAATCTCTTTCAACTCATTCAGCTCTAGCTTCCTATGATCACCGGTCATTCTCAAATTAAAATTTAAAGTCTTAATGGCCCAATAGGCCTTGTGTTCCATTTCGACTGGCAGGTGGCAAGCCTTTCCATAGACAAGCCGGTAGGGAGACATGCCCAAAATAGTTTTAAAGGCAGTGCGGTATGCCCAGAGGGCAACGATCAATCTATCGGACCAATCCTTCCTGTTTGGGTTAACCGTTTTTTCTAGAATGTTCTTTATCTCCCTATTGGCAAGTTCGGCTTTACCATTTGTTTGTGGGTGATACGCAGTTGATACTTTGTGAGTGACGCCATATTTGAACATTAGAGATGCAAATGGCCTATTACAGAAATGTGATCCACCATCACTTATTATTGAATGAGGCATCCCAAACCTTGAAAAGATGTTCTCCTTGAGAAACTTGACTACGACTCGATGGTCATTAGTCTTGGTCGGAATAGCTTCCACCCATTTGGACACATAGTCCACTGCCAGGAGGATGTACAAATAACCAAATGACATAGGGAAAGGACCCATGAAGTCGATGCCCCAACAGTCGAATATTTCTATGACAAGTATTGGTGAAAGGGGCATCATGTTTCTTTGGGTCACACTACCCAACCGTTGGCATTTGTCGCATCCCTTACAAAATGAAACACAATCTTTGATAAGAGAGGGCCAGTAAAAACCTGATTGAAGAATTTTGGCCGAAGTCTTTTTCGCTGAGAAATGTCCACCGCAAGCTTGTGAATGGCAAAATGCAAGGACATCCCGCTGTTCATTTTCAGGTACGCATCTCCTCATGATTTGGTCGGGGCAATACTTGAACAAATACGGGTTGTCGAAGTAGAAGTACTTCACATCTGCCATAAATCGTCTTCGATCTTCTGGGCTCCATTGCGGTGGTGTCTGTCCTGTTGCAAGATAGTTACATATATCAGCATACCAAGGACATACAGAGTGAATTGACAGCAAATGCTCATCAGGAAAAAAATCAGGGATAGGAATGTGCTCATCATCGGCCTCTTGCACCACAAGCCGGGATAAATGATCCGCCACCACGTTCTCAACTCCTTTCTTGTCCTTGATCGTCAAGTCGAATTCTTGTAGGAGGAGTATCCACCTAATGAGTCTCGGTTTTGCATCTTGCTTAGACAACAAATACTTTAAAGCAGAGTGATCAGTAAAGACAACAATAGGCGAACCAATGATGTAAGCACAGAATTTATCTAAGGCAAACACTACTGCTAGCAATTCTTTTTCGGTGGTAGTGTAATTCATCTGAGCCTCATTAAGTGTTTTGCTAGCGTAGTGTATCACATATGGTCTATTTTCCTCCCATTGACCGAGCATTGCGCCGACCGCGTAATCACTTGCGTCGCACATGAGCTCAAAAGGTAGATCCCAATTGGGTGGTCGCATGATCGGAGGTGTGACTAGCATGCTTTTAAGTTTTTTAAAGGATGCCTCACAATCATCCGACCACTCAAATAGGATCTCCTTAGACAGCAGGTTGGTCAAGGGTCGGGCCAATGCACTGAAATTCTTTATGAATCGACGATAAAAACCTACATGGCCCAAAAATGACCGGATGCCTTTGATGGCTCTTGGCGTAGGGAGGTTGGAGATGGCCTCCACCTTGGATTATCGACTTCAATACCCCTTGCCGAAACTATATGGCCAAGCACAATTCCTTCTGTCACCATAAAGTGACACTTTTCCCAATTCAAGACTAGATTCTTCTCCTCACATCTTGTTAGAACTTTCTCCAAGTTTGCCAAACATCCCTCGAATGAATCCCCAAACACCGAAAAGTCATCCATAAAGACCTCCACTATCTTTTCCACCATGTCACTGAAAATTCCCATCATACAGCGTTGGAAAGTCCCCGGAGCATTGCACAGTCCAAATGGCATGCGGCGGTAGGCAAAGGTACCATAGGGGCATGTGAAAGTGGTCTTCTCTTGATCCTCCAAAGCAATCTCAATCTGATTGTAGCCAGAGTATCCATCTAAAAAATAGTAGAATAGATGCCCCGCTACTCGTTCTAGAACTTGATCGAGGAATGGCAATGGGAAGTGGTCTTTCCTTGTGCAAGCGTTCAACTTTCGGTAATCAATGCACACCCTCCATCCGTGATTACTCTTGTAGGAATAAGCTCATTCTCATCATTCTCAACCACCGTAACTCCGAATTTCTTAGGTACTACTTGCGTGGGGCTAACCCACTTACTATCGGCAATTGGAAAAATGATCCCCACATCAAGTAGTTTCAAACCTCATCCCTTACCACCTCCTTCATGATGGGATTCAACCGCCTTTTGTTGTTGTCGGGAAGGTTTGGAATCCTCCTT
>CAUOFW020006074.1:0-25119 GCA_963454935.2 Ilex paraguariensis | reverse complement strand
AGAAGATCTATAATATTGACACATTTAATGTTTACAATCGAGTTTTACTATTAAAACGTTGAAACTGAACTGTTCCTTTGTTGAATCCATAATGAAGATATTTTGTACAACTGTCAACTGAGCCTTTAAGCTGCGCAGGATTTAAGTGGGGTTTTTTTCTTTTTTAATTAATTTTTTAAGAATTTCAAATAGGATTTAAATTAGTTCTAGTATTTATACTAGTACAGGGAACGATTGATGTAGAAGATGAAGTTTTATCTGTTAAAGATTTATCTTCTCTTTTATCTATGTTTTTAAGACATTCCGCTATAATTTTATTTTTAAACTCAAGCAGATAATCTTTCTCAAATTGGATTAAATATTCCCTGATTTGTCTAGGGTCATTAATGTTAGAAGGATATATCCTTTCAAGAAAAATATTAAGCTCCATATATGGAGACAATGTCAAATATTTAGGTATAAAAAGAGATTTATTTTCAGACAGTTTTTTGTTATTGTCAATTTTATTTGACAAAGGGGTGACAACTTAAGTTGTGACTGATTATCATTCATATCACATTTATGTGATAATGTCTTTATAGAGAGTGGAGGATAATAAGCATTTTTATATGTATTAAAATAATGATAATTTTTATATGGATTAAAATAATATGCACTTCTATATGCATAAAAAGCATCTTTATAGTCATTAGAAAAATATGCATCTTTATATGCAAAAACTTGGGTTCGAACTGTTATACCACCAAGTTTATTTACCATGTTTTGACAAAATTCTTTTGGGACTGTAGTCTCCAGCCACTGTATAGTGTCAATCATAATGTCAGTCATTACTTTTAAGAATAAGATAGAACTTTAAACCTGCTTTTAAAAATTCTTTTTGACGTCTTGCAATTATTAATAAAAAGATAGATATATGATCAATTAATTGATCTTCCATAGCATTGCAAATAGAGATATCAAAGTGTTGCAATTATTAGTACTCTATATGGAGGAAAAGCTATAAACATCTTCTCCTGCATAATCACAAAAACAGTCAAGAAGTTTTAGTGATTTGGTAATAAGATCTAGAGAGAATGAATCTGGGTTAAGACTCATTTCTGTAACATCTTGGTCTTGTCCTGCAAAATAAACATCACTTTTTTAATATGTTAGAATAGGATGGAAAATTTAATTGATTTTCTTTTATTTGATTTATCAATTCTATTTGAGGTGGAGTTATAAACTCAAATAATATTTGCTGACCATTTATGGTAGTCAAAATACCTTTCGAATCAATTCTTTCTATAGGTTCAATTAAAGATAAAAATGGTGTTCTCAAAATCACCAATTGATTTAAATTATCAATGAGCATAAAAGTTGTAGGAATACAAATTCCTTGATTACATACAAAAATATTAGAGAGTTTAAAATTTATATTTAATTTTGACCCATCAGAAACACTGACTAACTGATTAGTTTTATTCAAAATATTTAGTTGGAATTAATCCAACCTTTATGCAGTTCATATCAGTTCCACTATCAATTAGAACAATAGTTTCGATAGTAAATTCATAATTTATAACTAAAATAATTTAACACATACCATTTTTGATAAGTTGTTTTTTCCTTAAGTATTTATTTTGTCATTTGGTGATGGCTTATCATCAAAGATAGATAGTGATGGTGATGCTATATCATCTTGTATGTTGCTTTCTCTAGATGAAATTTTTTTCAAAAGTTAGTAATTTAGACTTTAAGACTTTTATGTCTTCTTTGACTTCATTGATTTCTATCTTTATATTTTGAATCGTAGTAGGCCAAGCTTATTTTATGTAGAGAGGGGCTATCACTCATGTCTTTTTCATTTTTATTAAGGATTTCTTTTATGAATATGGTTGAGACAAATTAGGTCTCTTTTTTCTTCTGGATTTATCTCTAAAAATTGTTTAATAGCTTTTCTTTTGGATTATGGATCCTGAATTATATATATATAATATGCGAAATATATATATATATATAGCCATTAATATGAAAATTAATGATTATTTCGTATTTTTACTCGATTTATCGAAAGACCAAAATTTTTTTCGCATTCCTACCCAATATTTTTAGCTAACCGTTCAATAGAATCAGATAAGATAAAAAATTACTGCTAATCAAAAATTTGAACAACTTTTATCGTCAATGCCATCTTAAGACCATTGTTTTCATTGTCATCACCACCGCGACCCTTACAAAGCCAAGGTTTCGGGGCCCCTTAACTTTTTAGAATTATATTTTATATCTCTAAAATTGATCTTCTTAATATCAAAATTATATTTTAACCCCAAAACTATATTCTTTACTTTATATGACCCCTCAAGTTATTCTTAAATGGTGATCTTCATTTTGCTTTATCCCTCAACTATTTATTTAAACACATTGCACCATTAAATATTTCAAATAGTATCTTGAACTATAAAATTTCAAAAAAAATTAAAATTTAATAATTAGTGCAAAAAATTAGTAATTTGAATAGTTAATAGTGCAACAACTTCAAATTAATAATCGAAAAAATAAGATCTAATCAAGATAAGATATACACATATACTCTCTCATTTTGTTGGGGTCCCAGGGGTTTGTGTGGATAGATTTTGGAGAGGGTTTAGATTAATTTTTTCAAATTCTTTCAAACTCAAATCACTATTTACAAAGATGAAATTTCACAGTGAATTTGGTTCATACTCATGTTTAGTATGCAATACATACACATGCAGAATTCACGGATATATTATAATTATTAATAATTATTTGTCATATAAATAACTATTTTACCATCGATCAATCCAATTCATACTCATGTTAAAGGGTACAATTATTTTTTGCATCCTTAACCCCTAAACTCATCTTTCCAAACTCACCCCCTAAGTTTGACGAAACTCATGATCATGAATTTAATATTTAAGACAAGTTTGAAAATCGAAAATTAAATTTTCAATTCAAACATGAAATTTAAAGATCATTTAAACTATTTTCTCCAAACTCATTTTGTCAAGCTCCACATCAAGGGCGGAGGGAGGCATGGGGCAGGGTGGACAACTGCCCCCCCCCAAAAAAAAATTATTTTTTATTAGTTATATATATATATATATATATATATATATATAATATTATTTGTACCCATCTAAAATCCAAGATAAAAATGTTTGGCCCAAAAGAATTTAAAAATTAAATCTATTTAAAACAAAAAAAATTTGAACCCACCACTATCTACCAAACCTAATTAAAAAATTAATTTTTTGACCTATCACAATCTACCCAAACCTATTAAAAAAACAAAATTTTTGGCCCACCATTAAAAAACAAAATTTTGGCCCACTTAACAGACATCAGTAACACCTATCTTATTAGTTATTTTTTTTTCTCTTTGTCTCACTCATTCCTAACTGCCCAACCAGAAGAAACAAAATAAAGCTCCTTCCTCGATTGTTTGGGTATTTTGTTTTTCCTTGCACAATTGATGAGTTTGGTAGAGAGCATGGTCGGAGCCAGCATATGCCCGAGGGGCACATGTCTATCCTCAATTTGTTTTCCTTAACATTACCGATATGTATTTCAAGTATTTCTTTAATATTTTTAATAATGCACATTCTATTTTTTTGGCACATCAATTAGTGTACACACTTATATCAAATAAATATGAATTTTTTTGATATATTTTGGACATGTTATGTATATAAAGACCAAAGTGATAAAATTATGATGCATATAAAGAATAATAAAGTTGTTATGCAACGGTTTCAAAGTGTAAAAATTTATCGGAGTCAATTTTAATTAGCCTATATTTTGTAAAAAAAATTTAGTGTCGTTTATATATACTAAGCTTACGAAATTTTGGTATATTGGATTTAATAAACTTTTAAGTATTAAATAGAATATAATTAAATATAAATTATTGTCCTATTTATATTAATTATAAAAAAAAAGATTTAATTTGTTGAAATATTTGTGGCCACTCTCGCATGACTTTTTGACTCCGCCTGCTCCACGTGCCTATCAACCAGCCCCCAGAGGGTTTGGCATGTGTTCTGGTGGTGGTCATGTTGGATGTCGGTAACTTGGACTAATTGGCACAACGTGTTAAGCATGGCTCCGACTAGCCTCCACCATGTGTCTTCTAGTTGGTGGTCCTCAAGGAATTCCCGGACAACTTCTACCTCTATTTTTCTTTTAATTATGGTCTAATTGTGATAATAAAAAATTATTTTCTAATATTGTATTTGTTTCACTATTTAGAACACAATACATATAAAAAATATAAAATTAAATTTTATTATTTTAATTTATTTTGTTTTTTAAGACTAATGATCACAAACAAACTTTAACTACAGGCCATCCTCAGGAAAAAATATTAGATATCACAATTATATCATGTTATTTTTATTTAATTTCTTATCGTGACATTATGTCAACATAATAATAAGATGGTGATCGGTTGGAAATCCCAAACGCCAAGGGTCTGTAGAGTTCTGTATGAGAAGAAGACCCTCCCGCCTATTTGATACAATTATGCTGTTCTTAGGTGCTGTTTTCACCGCACGGTTTTTCCCAATGGGAAAAGAAGAATATTCCTGGCACGGAACCAGAATGTGAAAATGGGAGAGAAGATGAAAATTTAAGGACGCAATGTCTACCAACTGTTTGTTAAAATCTCGCAGCTGTTATTAAGGTGGACAGCTCAGGTCAATCAAAAACTTGATATATTCAGTTAGGGCACACACCCAGATACACCAGATCCCGGATGATTTCATCTTTGTCGAACATAACTAAATAAATATTCGAGAGATAGAGAGAGAGAGAGAGAGATGGTGAATGTGTTTACAGTAGCGAAGCCATTGTTGCAAGGGCTGATGAAGCTAGCTGGGATGACACCCAAATTAGTGGAGATCGAACCAGGGACATTAATGAATTTCTGGGTCCCAAATGAAACGATCCAAAGGAATCAAAATCAAAATCAAAACCATACCAATCACAAAACCAACAAGCCTGCGGTGGTACTCGTTCATGGCTTCTTCGGAGACGGTGTTATAACATGGCTATTCCAAGTATTGGCTTTAACCGGCAGGTACGCAGTCTACGTGCCGGACCTCCTCTTCTTCGGCGGCTCCACCACCGACAGCCACCACCGGTCAACCGTCTTCCAGGCAGAGTGTTTGGCCAAGGGTTTGAGGAAGTTAGGAGTGGAGAGTTGTACACTGGTCGGTTTTAGCTATGGAGGTATAATTGGGTTTAAGCTGGCCAAGTTGGACCCAGATTTGGTCGAGTCTTTGGTGGTTTCCTCCACGGTTGTGGAACTTACTGAGTCCATTAGTCGTGCTTCGCTGCAGAAGATTGGGTTCTCACAGTGGTCGGAACTTTTGTTGCCAGAGACCGTTGAGGGTGTGAAAGCTATGCTTACAGTGGGTACTCACAAATTGCCATGGCTTCCTGATTTTCTTTACAGAAACTTTCTGGAGGTACTTACACACTTCCTTGCACCCTAGAGTAACAATATTAACAGTCAATGAACTGAAGTAATGAGTAATTTGTTATCGATTTGGATATAAACTACTCGGATGTTATTTTGAATAAGAATTTGAAGTCGAGTTTAAATTCGAATAAAAGTTTGTGTTCAATTTGTTAATTAGACGGACTGAATTAACTCAAGTCAAATCTAAGTTAAATAAATAAAAACATCATAGTGCTTATTTGTACAACAATCTCGCAAGGAATGAATGAAAAGAAACCAATTAGATTTGATTCGGAAAGTAACATTACTTATGGAAATTCCTAATGTCAATGTCAATTATGAATCTTGCTTATTGATTGACCCATGACAGGTTATGTTCATCAACAGAAAGGAGAGAACTGAACTACTAGAGGCTTTCATCGACAGTGATAAAGA
The DNA here is from genome assembly GCA_963454935.2 of Ilex paraguariensis. NCBI lineage: Eukaryota > Viridiplantae > Streptophyta > Magnoliopsida > Aquifoliales > Aquifoliaceae > Ilex > Ilex paraguariensis. The sequence continues at coordinate 19,217 of CAUOFW020006074.1, read as the reverse complement.
TGCAACTGCTACTACGCACCCCCAGGTTTGCAGTGTTTTTTTTTTCTTTGTTCAGTGTTCTAGAGTGTCTAACTTAGTTTATGACCATTTCGATTAATTTTTCTTCAATTCGGCCAAAGATAATAATTCCCTCGTAACTTAACCTTAAAAAGATTTTCAAAATTTAAATTTAAAACGTTTGAATTTTGATCTCATCTCTCTTATCACTTCGGTTACCTTAAAATTAGTTTGCAGCATATTTGACTTTTCTACTCCTTAGTAAAGCAACAAAACCGATTGTTCCGCAACCAAAGACTTGGACCTGTGGGAGGAAGATAGAAGGTTCCCCTCGTCTCATTATGGTAGGGAGGAAGTGCATATCCCACTTTTTATTTAATAAAAACGTGTCACGTGTATTATTTTGATGATCAATAAATGTAAGGTCATTCAATTCAAAATGAATTATTGAAGTTGACGGAGGTTTTGCACCATAGCCTTACCCAGATTCGCTGCACCTAAAAAATTGTCACCTAAATTTGGTGTATATGTCAATATCTAGCTGAAATTTTGGACCACACTTCTAACCCTAGACATTTTGGTTGATTGAAATGATATACGCCATTGTCAAATTGTGTTGGTAAAGGTTTTTTTGAAGTGGGATTGAATCGAATTTAAATCCCTTCTAATATTGGTTCGATCATAACCTATTCCAAGTATAACACGTTCGTGTGAGAATCATTATAGATGTATATCCATCTCCCCTTTATAGATTCAATTGTCTACTTATATTCAAAGGTTATAATTTAGTGTCATCTCGTTGGTTACTTTCTTATTTGCATTTTGTTTTTGCAGAGGATTCATCTACTGTGGGGAGACAATGACAAGCTTTTCGACTTGGAAGTAGCCCATAACATAAAAGAGTAAGTCAATTTTCATTTTAGATATATGATTACTTCAAATGTGTTTTATTTCATTATCGTTTGTTCAAGTTGCCTATCATTTTCAATATCTGAAAAATATGCATATAGTGTTTTCGTGGTTATGCACTGAAATTATACGCTTTGAAAATATACGGTTCAAGTATCAAAAGAAAAGATAATGGGAAAAAATTGGGATTGAACCGGATTTGAATCTCTTCTAATATAGGCCCGATCAACCATATGATTTTATATTTGTTTCATAAATTAACGTGGGTTATATTCTTATTTTCAAATAAAAAAGTGATAAGCAACTTGGTTAATTCACATTAAAATAAAATATAATTTATGCTATATAATATATTATCCTACCTCACCATTATTAGATCAATTTTTCACCCTCTTTAATCATTCAATACGATGACAGGCTGATCAAAAGCTAATTTATTTCTCATCAAAATCACATGGTAATAATTTGATTCCTAAAGTATGCTCGTTTTGTTAATTTAATCCTAATTTTTTTAATTTTTTTCAATTTAATTGTTATAATATTCAATTCGTGTTCAAATAGTTCATAAACAGACGAATTGTTAAATTTTTGACGAAAATAATCATGTAATATCATCTGAAAGAATGATATTTTATCATTTCTGTTAAAAAAATTAGCGATTCGCCTGTGTAGGGACAATTTAAACGTGAATTAAAAAATTTTCGAGATTAAGTTGATAAAATTGACACGTTGAAATTGAACTGACAAAAGGAACTTACCTGAAGGACCAAATAGACTATCAGCACTAAAATATAACTTACGCTAATTAGACGTTTTCAAACATGATCACAGGCAATTGGGAGGCAAATCCACCTTGCACTATATTGAAAAGGCAGGGCATCTTGTTGGGCTGGAGCGGCCTTTCATGTACACTCGCCACCTCAAGAGAATTCTTGCATCCTTAGATGGAGAAAGGCTCCAGAAAATGAACTGACTTCTTGCATGTTCATTCTTTTGTAATGCAAAGTTCAACCAGTTCTTGGTCGGAACTCAAAATGTAAGACAGATTGACAAATTTATTGATCTAATGATCGTACTCAATGTATAAAGTTATCGTCTATAATGGGTCTCAAAGAAATAACTGACACGGAACCAGAATGTGAAAATGGGAGAGAAGATGAAAATATAAGGACGCAATGCCTACCAACTGTTTATTAAAATGTCGCAGTTGTTTGTAAGGTGGATAAAGTCAATGATAGCCAGCTCAGGACAATCAAAAACTTGATATATTCAGGTGGGGCATACACCAGATCCCAGATGATTTCATCTTTATCGAACAAAACTGAATAAATATGAGAGAGAGAGAGAGAGAGATATGGTGAATGTGTTTAAGTTTGTAATAGCAAGAAATAATATCTGGGTCTCGCTTATTACCTTGCTTGGTTGACATTTTATTTGCAATACTATTTTTCGGATTGCAACACCGACCTCAGCAGCCTTTAACCCTTGTTTGGCTTTAATGAATATCGCCTACCAAGTGGTATTATTTGCTCGTATAAATCCACCGACGATATAAGCATGAAAAATGACACAAATACTCTCATGTGTAAAGCTTACATTCTTATATTAAGTTTAAGTGTGTGATCTCATAGTTTTTTTTTTTTTTTAATTTAAAAAAAAAATTATTTTGAATTTTTTCTTTGTATTATGTTTAAACGTACGGTGTCACCGATTTTTTTTTATAATTTTTTAAAATTTATTTTAAATTTTTTTTCTTATATTATGTTTAAGCATACGGTGTCACCAATTTTTTTTTTTTTAAATATATTGAATTTTTTCCTTTTATTATGTTTAAACATACGGTATCATTGTTTTTTTTTAATTTTTTTTATAGTGTCACCAATTCACAACATTAGATTCTTTATGTAAATTTTTTACATTATTTGGAATTTTTAGGATATGGAATGCCATACCATGAATTATACCAATTATTGTGTAAAAGCATTATACAATACGGGGTTGTTTGATTGACTGTTTTGTTTCGTATTTTGTGTTTTTGTTTTCATTTTTTAAGAAAAACAAAAGCAAAAATATGTTTCAATTTGTGTTTCTATTTTACATAAAAAAAAAAGTTGTTTCCGAAACACAGCCCAAAAACAAGGGACAAAAAAAAAAGATGCACTAGGAAACATGGGGTCAGTTTGGTTTACATTTCTAAATAGTATTCGAAAATAATTTTAGAAAAGAGTTTTAAATATATTTTTTTGATATTTTTGTACTACAAAACTTGTTTGGTTACATGGTTTTAAAAATAATTTTAAAATAAAGAAAATAGTAAAATATGTTTAAACAGTGATCCATAAATCTAATTTTTAACTTATTACTTCGTACCCCAAAAAAAAAAAAATTTTCACCATAAAATCTTTTCCCTCTCCAACCAGGCAGTAACGTGTTCTGGATTCACACGAGGCTACTTTGCGGTTAGGCTTCTAACAGCATTGTGTGCTGTTAATAAAAAAAGGGTACCGTTCCACAGCATGGACCCATAAAATTGGCTTGCCAGCATCCAAACGACAACGCTCCATGCTAAACTCTTCCAACGACGTCGTTTGCAACCCTTCACAACAATGAACTATTTGAAAACCACTTAGTCTATTAAATTATATGAAAAAATTTCAGTCACATTCATTCTAATTTATCATATATTTAAGGACACCTTCTTTATTTTTAAAATTTTTATTGACACCTCTAGTTATATTAGAGGTGTTAACTATAATATAGTTTTACTAAATTGCCTATAATATATTTTAGCAAAAAATTCATCTACGCCCCTCTAGATAGGCATATTTCAATGAGACTCCTCTATTTTCTAAATTTTTATATATATTAAAATTTGGGTTGATTAAAATTTGATTTAAATTAATTAAAATTTAAGTCGACTAAAAATTATATTTTTTTTATGTATTAAAATTTAAGTTGATTAAAATTCTATTTGAGCCGATTAAAAATGATTTTTAATTGGTTTGAATCAAATTTTAATCAACTTGCACTTAATTTTAATTGGTCAAAATTTTGATACATAAAAAAATAAAAATTTTAATTAACTCAAATTTTAATACATAAAAAAATTTAATCAACTTGATTTGAATTTTAATTGACAGGAATTTTAATAAGTAAAAAAATATAAATTTAATCAATTCAAAATAAATTTTAATTGAAGCTATCAGTTCTTTTAATATTATTTTTTTTTTCAACTGGAGCTCAAATCGGTTCAAATTTTAATACGTTAAAAATGTTTTTAATAGTATCAAATTTTAATATGTAAAAAAAATAATATTTAATCAGCTTGAATTAAATTTTAACCGACTTAAATTTTAATATGAAGAAAAATAAATTTTAATCTGGAAGAATTTTAATATGTAGAAAAATAAATTTTAATAGACTCGAATTTTATATAGAAATATTTTTGGATTTATGTAGGGGAAATTTTGATATTTTAGATAAATTTTTTTTTGTTAAAAATAGTGATTTAACAGCAAGGGGGTGTTAATGATATTTAAATATAAATTAGAATGGATATCAGTGACGTTTAAATAATAGATGACATGTTCTTAAAAATATGATAAGCTAGATGGGTTAAAAATATGATAAATTAGAAGGGATGAAACTAAAATTTGCCTTTAATTAACAAATCGCTCCATATGCTATCTTCGTCTTCCCACAAAAATTCTGATCCAAAACTTCGCCTTCCACCCATGCTATTGAAACTTCGATAGCTCGCTGCTCACATTCCAATGCCGGCAGTGGTCAACTTCTGTTCATTTTTATTTTTTTTAAATATGAATACCTAGGTTTGATTGTTCAATTTCAAACTCAAAACTCTAAAATTTTTAAAAGTTTAGGGCAATAATTTTTTATTACAGTAAGTCACATTCTCCATCCATTCCTTTTTGTCCCAGATTTGGATGATGCAAATAGATTTTGATTCCCGGTGTTTGAGTTTATGGATTATTGACTCTAAGTTGTACAGATTTGAGGGGCGAGAGAATACATTGGAGGGTTAGGTAAAACTAAAACATTTGTTTATGGTGGGAAACAGGCCGAGAGGCTTTCGAATAGTTTATTGCTGTGAAGGATTGCTAACGGCGTCGTTGGAAGAGTTTATCATGGAGCGGTGTTGTTTCGATGCAGGTATGCCAATTTTGTGGGTCCATGCAATGAAACGACACCGTTTTTAATTGAACAGAAGCCTAGCAGCAGAGGAGTCGTGCCCAGAACGCAATAACTCTTTTTCTCTCTTCTCTCCATTATCTTCACACAGCAGCTCTATCTCTCCATTATCTTCTCACACCATCTCTCTCCTCTCCGTTGTCTTCTCACACAGCACAAACATACACACACACCCACACGTACAACAATCACACACACACACACACACATTTAACCATCGCAGATCTATACAGATCTGTTGCAAAGAGAGAGAGAGGAGATGGGTTGCGTGAGAAAGATAGAAGACACCTGTGGGTTGTGTGAGAGAGATAGAAGATGCCTGGGAATTTGCCAGAGCTACGCCGGTGATGTAGAAGACGCTTAGTCTTTCAGTCGTCGAAGCTCTCCGGTCGCTGGAGTGAAGTAGAAGACATTGATTTCGCCTAGTGGAGAGAGAGAGAAAGTCAAGGAGAGAGGAAGGCAACAAAACAAAATGGCCAATTTTACTGCTAAAGGGATTTGATGGAGAGATCTTAATAAAGAATAAGATTGTTTCCCTTGTTTTTTATTTTTGGCTTAAAAACTCAAAAAATATCTAAATAATGTTCTCTATTTTTTGTTCTTAATTTTCACTTTTTTTAAAAAAATTACTGTCCAAACAGTATCTCAAAAAATTTTGTGTTTTGAGAACAAAAAACTATTTTCAAAATACAAACCTAACACACCCTTGTTTTCTAGAAACACGCAGGCTTCACAGCCTTATTTAATGAAATCCCCTACGCAAATCCCATTAGCAATAAAAAGAAGATTTTTTTGTGTTTACTATAAAAATCCTTTGAAGGGTTTCTTTTTTCTTTTTTCTTTTTTTTTCTTCACTCTCTGATCTCCTCTCTCTCTTAGACGATGAAGAACTTAGACGAAGATCGATCCCTCAGACAAACAAAAACAAGACGATGCTCTCTCTCTGTTTCGCTCTCGTTTTTGGTGCAACCCAGAAGATGTGTGCATATGTACACAGATCTGTGCGTGTGTGTGTGTGTGTGTGTGTTGTGTTGAGTCTGTGTGTGTTTGTTGTGTTCATTCTGTGTATGTGTGTGTGTATTATGTTCTGTGTGTGTTGTGTTTGAGATTAATTTTCATTTGATATTAATTGAATTTTTATTTGGAATTATTGAATTGTCATTTATGATTGATTGAATTATCATTTGGGATTAAATTGTCATTTGAAATTGATTGCATTGTCATTTGGGATTATTGAATTGTCATTTGGGATTGAATTGCCAAATAGATACCAAACACAGTTAGGATAAAACCTGAAATAGTTACAAATATATATATATATATATATATATATATATATATATATATATATATATATATATATATATATATATATATATATATTTTATTTTCATAATTTGATAGACAAAAATGATTCTCAAACATATTTTTTATTTCATTGTTTATCACAAAATAAAGACACATGTTTTTGATTTTTTTGAAAACACAAAAACAAAAATGTTACCGACCCCTATATTTCTTAATATCAAGAATACTTAAAACAAACATGCCCTTGTTATATTCAGATAGGACACACACCCAGATACACCAGATCCCGGATGATTTCATCTTTGTCGAACAAAACTAAATAATTCGAGAGAGAGATGATGAATGTGTTTACAGTAGTGAAGCCATTGTTGCAAGGGCTGATGAAGCTAGCTGGGATGACACCCAAATTAGTGGAGATCGAACCAGGGTCACTAATGAATTTTTGGGTCCCAAATGAAATGATCCAAAAGAATTAAAATTATTATTAAAAGTGATACTTTTAACAAAAATAGTGGTAATGTTAACAAAAAAAAATGGCACTCTTAACCAAAATAGTGATAATGTTAACAAAAAAAGTAGTAATGTTAACCAAAACAGTTCTAATGTTAATAAAAAAGTGATACTCTTAACCAAAAAAATAATAATTTTAACCAAAAAAGTGACAATGTTAACCAAAAATGTGTATTTATTTTTTTTAAATATAAGGTTACTATAATCTCAACTTTAGTTTTAATAAATAATGATGATTTAAAATCTCAGGATAAAAATAATTTTGCAACTCCATCTTCTTCGTCGTGTGAGTTTTTTTTTTTTTTTTTGAATTTACAATAATCTAAATATTAGTTTTAATAAATGACGATGATTTAAAATCTCTTTATTTAGGGATAAAAACAATTATGTAACTCCATCTTCTTCTTCGTCGTTTGAGTTTTTTATTTTATTTTATTTTATGAATTTACTATAGTCTCAATCTTAGTTTTAATAAATGATGATAATGATTTTATAATCTCATAGTGATAAAAACAATCCTGGAACTCCATTGATCTTTCTTCTTCTTCTTTCCTGTTTGAATGATTTTTTTAATGAAAAGACCATCTTCTTCGTCTGAATTTTTTTTTTGTTTTAAATTTGTACGGCTCGATAGCCAATAAAAAGTTATAGGCTTGATTAATGGTAAAAATTTTCATCAATTGTGAACCGTTCATTTTTTTTGGTACCATACCGAAAAGTGGATTTTTGTAGCATAGTCTAACCCAAAAGAGGGAGAGAGCTGAACTACTAGAGGCTTTCATTGTCAGTGATAAAGACGCAACTGCTACTACGTACCCCCAGGTTTGCAGCTTTTTTTTTTCCTTTGTTTTTTGGTTATTGCACGAGATGATTCCTGCAATCGTGTGAGGTGGCGATCTCTTAACTAGCAAATCTGGAACAATAGGGTCAGAAAAAAAAGGAGGGGCCAGGCGTGTGCCCGGCTAATCCCCTTCGAAGCTTAAGTTAGTGTAAGATCGAAGGGTTTCGCTTAATAGACTTTTTCTAGTTCGAGTTTGCGTCCCTTTGTCCATTTTTCTGAGGAATATCTATACCTGAATTAGCAATAATTGCCAAAGATATTCAGTCACATCTAGACATCTTCATATCTGACACACCATCCCTCGTGCAGTGAGTGCTTCCTATTCACGTCTCCTCCTCTTGAATGCTAGGAAAATCGGGTAAAAACTCGACCATCCGCCGAGCACTCATGCCACTCCTCGAATAACCAAATCCATCAGGTTGACATCTGACACCAATTGAGCATTGAATACTCGGCGGAACAGTTCCTCGGGAGAGCTAATGCATCATCTCAACGTGTCAACCATTAATGTTTAGCCATCATGACTGTAGCCTTAGACTCCTAGAGGGCAGTCGCTTGCAGGCGTGCAATTATTTGCCCTATCACTATCACTCATTCTGCCATAAATGTGAGGTCACATCGCATTAAATACGATATCAGCTTTTATACTCGGTCGCTCCATGTCACCATACCTCGGCTCATCTCCTCGGCATCCTTTGGTCATCCCAATGGATTCATTGTTCCACGTGTCAACCCGGGGGCTGAAGAGCCGCACTGAAGTCCCGCTAACTGCCCCCCAGCCGCAATCCTTTTCGCAGCGCAAGACAAGTGGCGTAAAGAGATTGAGGCTCCATCATCATGCCTTATTAATGGTGACGGTTACTTGCACGTCTGGTGTCGCCCTTTTCAAATGCCCTAATGATGAGCCAACTTTTCGATTCCCGCTCCCTGAGACAGTATAAATAGGAGGTTTTCTTTCCTTCTTAGAACTTTTGCATCCTCGATCTCTCCTCAGCTATCAAACCCCAAGTGCTCTCCTGTCCTCCGAGTATCCTTCGTCCCCTGAGCCCTCTTTGAAGACCACTCTCCTGTAAGTACTTCCACTTGAGAGCTCTCTCTCTCTACACTTCCTCTATATTTCGTCCTCTTTGTGCCCACCAATGGTTAGAACCGGTGGAACCAGGGGAAAACGTCTATTAAGGCTAGTACTACCCACAAAATGAGGAGAACCCAAGTGACAGATGAGAATATCCAAGCCTTTAGGGTTAGGTACCACATCCGTGAGCCTGTCTTCGCTTTCCCCTTCAATCCCACTCACCATAGAAGGGATATGGGAAATGTGGACATGATGCCTTTCTGGACGAAGGCCATCATGGAAGAAGGGTTGACCTTCCATCTCCATCCCCTGTTGCTGGGAGTCTTGATATAACTGATGCTCTTTGCCCTCCAATATGGGGTTAATTTCTTTAAGATTGTGATGGGCGTAGTCGCCTTAAACACCCGGCTGGGGACTAAATTAAGGGTAGACAATTTTTTATTCTGCTACGACCTAAGGCTCATCGCCGGGGGGCGATATTACCTCCAACCTCGAGATTCCTCGACGTACTTGGTAACCCACATGCCTGACTCGGACAAGGGGTATGTGGACGATCTGATCATGCTCAGCGGCAGTTGGGAGAAAGGGACCGGGCCCGAGTATGACGGATTGTACTGTCTCAAAGTGCCGAGAGATGAAGGTGTGTTTTGTTTCTGACTTCTTGATTTATCTATTCTTCGATCCGAGGGACGTACTAATTTTTGCTTTGCTTTTGCAGAAGGATATTGCCGGACACTACTTAATTGTTGAGGTCCCAAGTTCGATTTGCTGATCTGCTAAGGGTCTGGTCCTCAGACCTGGTTGAACGAGCGCACATACACTCCTCGGCTATACACCGACCTACAGTCAATTTTCCCAGATCCCACCTCCTTTCAACCCTTCCATTTGGGAAGATCACTCCTCGTCCGAAGAGGAAGAATTCGAGGGAGGTTCCGAAGGAAAGTCTCAACATCACGCTCTCGAGCCACTCGCACCTGAAATGTTTAATCCGCCACCTATCACTGCAGCTACAATGGAGGCCGCCTCTTTGGCAAGGAGAACTAGGCTCGTCGAGTTGGCTGGGCCTTCCAACACTGCCCCCATCATTCCCCAGCCCAATTCTCCTCGAAGGTAGTCATCGTCGTCGCGTATGCAACCCAGGGATTCGGCCGTGCCGACCAGGCAAAGGCCCCAATCTCAACAAGTCTTCACTCTGGAAGACCGGTTAAGGGACAGGCGTGCTCGAGATGCCGAACAATCTGAGGAGCGTCGTGTAAAATAGTGGCACGATGCCCCGGCCCTAGGCCCGTCTGTCTCGGACGAGTGGGTTGCTTGGGCTAAGACCAAGAACGACCGGCCTATTCTAGAAGCCGACTCCATCCTCCAATCCCCCGAAGTGGCCTTTGTCGTTGCGGAGACACTTCAATTTGACGTCGATATGACTGTGTACGAAGGTTACTCGAACAATCGGCTCCTGATGAACACTATTCAAAATAACCTGGTGGTAAGTTTAACGCTTTCCCGAGTAGCCCTCGCCCCCTTTTGGTCATTCCCTAATATCTCTCCTTTTTCAGGCCAGCCAGTAGGTGGGAGCCATCATTGAACATTTTTGGGAATATAAGCAAGAGGCGAAAAACGCCGAGCAAGCTGCAGCTGTTAAGGACGACTATATCCTGAAGGTCGAAAGGACCCTCGGCGACCAAACCAAGCACATTGCCAAGCTCATTCGCTAGTGAGACGTTATTCATGTCGAGCTGAAAAAAGCCGAGGTGGGTGAAGCCGTAAAGATAAAGAAGGCGGAGGAGTATGAGTTGCGAGTGTCCTCCACCGAAGCCAAACTGCAAGAGTTCGAGTCTATAATCAGCGCTCTCACTGCCAAAGTGGACTCCTTGACAGCAAAAAAAGTGGGGGAGCAGGAAAGGCTGCAATCGGAGTTTCAGAGAGTGTGGGCGACCATTCAAGACCAGATGGTCCCCGCTTTCGAGGAAGCCAAGAAGAAGGCTTTCAAAGAAGGTTGAGACGCTGCCCTTCACGCCTTCCACGTTGAGGTAGGCTCGGACTTGTTCGCCATACACAGCTTCCGAAGGGAGGTCGATGACAAAGCCTTGGATGAACGGGTCCAATCCAGCCTCGGTGATCATGCAGAGGCAAAAGGGCCGATCGGGGCCAAAGGTGGAAGCGATCCCATCACACTCAGCGACGGATTCGACCAGTCTTCTCCTGCCCTTCTGTCTTTGCCACCTGCCCGGCCAACAGACGATCTGTCCTCTCTGCCCCCCATAATTATTGGAACGCATGATACCGAGCTAGATGAGATATTGGGGGCTAGAGACGAGTTACAAAGGCGGCGTGGAGGCCTCAACGGGGAAGGAGCCAGGAAAGAATGAGCCGAGGGCCTCGACAACTGGTGACCTCACTTCTATATCCCGTATTTTTGCAGCTCCTTGTAGCTTTGTACTAAATTTTGCTACTGTTTGTATGCCTGGGGACGCAAAGCCCTTTTTCTATAATGAACTTTACTTTTCTATAAGTGTCAGCTTTCCTACGTCAATTGTATTTTGAGTCTTACACCCCTTGGGGTTGTAACCCTAACAACCGAGCGCTTGACTCTAGTATTTTGAGAGCGTTGCTCCAAGGGTGGAGTCTTACACCCCTCGAAGCCGTACCCCTAACGACTGAGCGCTTGACTCGTGTTGGTATTTTGAGAGCGTTGCTCCAAGGGTGGAGTCTTACACCCCTCGGGGCCGTACCCCTAATGACCGAGCGCTTGACTCGTGTTGGTATTTTAAGAGCGTTGCTCCAAGGGTGGAGTCTTACACCCCTCGAGGCCGTACCCCTAACGACCAAGAGTTTTGGCTCGTGTTGATATTTTGAGATCGTTGTTTCAAGGGTGGAGTCTTACACCCCTCGGGGTTGTACCCCTAACGACCGAGCGCTTTGACTCGTGTTGGTATTTTGAGAGCGTTGCTCCAAGGGTGGAGTCTTACACCCCTCGGGGCCGTACCCTTAACGGCCGAGTGCTTTGGCTCATGTTAATGCCATCGTGAAGACTAAAACTTGATTTAGTAATAGTATTTTTTTAAATTTGATACATTCCATGGTCGGATTACATCGTCACCATTCATATTTTGCAAACGATATGCGTCTGTGCCCCCCACAGAGATCACCTTGTAAGGGTCCTCCCAATTGGGACCTAGTTTTCCATTAGTAGGCTTACGCGTATTGCCCACCACTTTTCGTAGCACCAAATCTCCGACTTGAAATTCTCTCGATCGAACTTTCTTCTGGTGCTGCCGTGACAACTCCCCTTGGTACTTTGCCAGCTTGATGGATGTCAAAGACCTCCTTTCCTCGGCTAGATCGAGATCCCTAGCGAGAGTTTGATCATTATTGCCCAACTTGAAGGCCTGGCTCCGTATTGTTGGGAGTCCTACCTCCAATGGGATGATAGCCTCGACCTCATATGTCAGGGCGTAGGGGGTTTCTCCCGTCGAAGTCCTCGGCGTGGTCCTGTATGCCCATAGTACGTTAAGTAACTCCTCGGTCCACCTTCCCTTTGCTGCCTCGAGTCTCTTCTTGATTCCCGCCAGCATAATTTTGTTGGACACCTCAGCCTGTCCATTACATTAGAGATAGGCTAGCGTATAATAGTAATTGCGTATTCCATACCCCAAGTAGAATTCTCTAAATGAGTCATTGTTGAATTGAGTCCATTGTTAGAGACGATAGCCCGAGGGATTCCAAATTGGGTGATGATGTTCTGCCATACGAACTTTCTCACCTCCAGATCCCGAATACGGCTTAGAGACTCGGCTTCGATCTATTTAGTGAAGTAATCAGTCGCCACTAGCAAGAATTTCTTGCCCAGTGGGGATCTCGGGAGAGGTCCAACAATATCCATTCCCCACTGTGAGAATGGTCAAGGGCTTGCTAGCAAGTTCAAATCTCCAGCAGGTTGCTGGATAATAGGGGCAAACTTCTGACATTTGTCGCATTTTCGCACATAACTTTTCGTGTCCTTCTGCATGTATGGCCACCAGTACCCTTGCGTCACTGCTCGGTGCGCGAGAGACCTTCCGTCCGTGTGGCTCCCATACACTCCTTCATGAATTTCGTACAACAAGGGTTCCACTTTGCTTCGGGGACACATAGCAACAGTGGTTCCGAGAATGACTTTCTGTATAGTTAATCATCTGACATCTAGAATCTGGAGACTTTGAGCTTAATCTTCCTGGCCTCTCAGACGTCATCCGGAAGCACTCTATCTGTTAAGTATGCAATGATTGGCTTTATCCATCTCGACGGTGCTCCTATTATGGTTGGTAATACTTGCTCGAACTTTGCTTTGTCTATGTTCGGACTTTCCCGAATCTCAATAAGTATGCGTCGAGTTACCTCCGAGGCCAAAGCCGAGGCCAGGCATGCTAAGGCGTCGGCGTGGGTGTTATGATCTCTACGAATCTGAGAAACTTTCACTTTTTCAAACTTTTTCATCCTGAATCTTGCCTTCTCATGATATGCCTTCATTCTGCTGTCTCGAACCTCGAAGTCCCCATTTACCTAGTTCACAACCAGTTGGGAATCGCAAAATATCCAAAGGTGTCTAACTCCAATCAAGCTTGTGACGTCCAATCCTGTTAGCAACGCCTCATACTCGGCTTTGTTATTAGATGCCTTGAATTTCAATCTGATTGCCCTTTCAATGATGAACCCTTCTGAGTTGGCTAGCACGATACCTATCCCTGCCCCCCTTGCGTTTGAGGATCCATCAACATGAAGATCCCACACATCCCCTGTCTGATCCTGTGATGTTAGTGGGGGCTCGGATGCAGAGAACTCGGCGACAAAATCCTCCAGGACTTGTCCTTTTATTGACGTTCGAGGGTTGTACCTAATTTCAAACCCTCCGAGCTCTACAACCCATTTGGCAACCCTCCCAGACATATTGGCCCTGTAAAGGATTGGCTTGAGAGGTCGGTCTGTAAGGACATCTATAGCTTGAGCCTGGAAGTAGTGTCGAAGTTTTCTCACCGAGACTACCAATGCCAAGACCAATTTCTCCATTGGAGAGTATCTTGTCTCGGCATCAAGCAAGGTCTTGCTTATGAAATACACGGGTCTCTGTGCCCCTTCGCTATCCTTGACCAATGCTCCACTCACGGCGTCTTGGGATACGGACAAGTAAAGGCTTAGCACCTCCCCTACCGTTGGAACAGATAAAGTTGAAGGATGTTTCAAGTACTCCTTGATCCCTTTAAGAGCTCGACCGCATTCCTCATCCCAAACCCCCTTAGTTGTCCCCCTTAACTTGGAAAAGAACGGTTTGTACTTATCGGACAACTTGGAAATAAATCTGTTGAGGGCTGTCATCATACCGGCCAATTTCTGAACATCCTTAACAGTCTTAGGCGCCCGGACATTCTGAATTGCTTGTATCTGCTCGGGGTTTGCCTCGATCCCCCAATGAGTGACCAAATACCCAAAAAACTTTCCAGAGCTCACTCCAAAGGCGCATTTCGAGGGGTTAAGTTTTAGGCCATATTTTTGAAAGATGGCAAACGTCATCCCGAGATGGTGGAGATGGTCAGCCTCCTCTTTGCTTTTAACCAACATGTCATCAATATACACCTCCATCGTTTCGTCGAGCTAGTCTTTGAAAATTTTGTTCATCAATCGTTGGTAAGTCGCCACAGTATTCTTTAACCCGAAAGGCATTACTATGTAATAGTAGATTCCCCGGGGCATGATGAATGCCAGTTTCTCCTGATCTGATTCATGCAAGGGAATCTGGTGATATCCAGCCTGAGCATCCATGAAGGTGATACGTCTGTGGCCGGCTGTGTCGTCCACTAGCTGATCAACTTTAGGCAAGGGATACTCATCCTTGGGACAAGCCTTGTTTAGGTCCGTGAAATCCACACAAATTTGTCATTTCTCTTATTTCTTCTTGGCGCACACGGTATTGGACAGCCATCGGGGGAACTGTACCTCCTTGATAGAATCGGCCATCAACAACTTCTCCACCTCTTCATCCATAGCCTTCGTGTGATGAGGCGCCGTTCTCTGGACCTTTTGCCTAACGGGTTTGAATGAGGGATTCACATGGAGTCGATGAGTCATCACCTCGACACTTATTCCCGTGATCTCGGCCTGGGTCTAAGCAAAGACATCGACATTGTGGCATAAAAATGAGGCCATATCATTTCTCTCTGAGCCGTTGAGCGATTCTCCTATCAAGAAGTATTTCTCGTCGTTATCTGGGCTTAGAAGAATCTTCACCAAGGCCTCAATGGACCGGTCGGTCGGCTCCATGATGGGCTCGTCCACCCCCGGACGACCGTTCTTTGACTGCTGTTTGGCAAGCACCGCTTCGGGATCATGCTCCTGACTCCGACCGCTGACTTTCATTTTTACTGCGGCATAGAAACAACTTTTTGCCGAGGCCTAGTCACCTCAGATCTCCATTATGCCCTGTGGTGTTGAAAACTTTATCTTCTGGTGGTAGGATGAGTGGAACACCTTTATTGCATGTAACCACGATCTTCCCATAATAGCATTGTAAGGAGAGTCAGAGTCTACCACCACAAATTCCACTAGCGTGGTCACCACCCCCGCCCGTACCATGAGAGTGATTTTTTCAAGGGACAGGGCGCTGGAACCATTGAAGCCGATAAGAGGGTTTTTTACGGGTCCCAGATCCTTCTGAGAGAGTCTCATCTTGCGGAAGAGGTGATCGTACATTACTTCGGAGGAGCTGCCCGAGGCCACCAATATCCTCTTAACATCGAACTTCCAGATCTGTAACATGATCACCAATGCATCCTCGTGGGGGACGACCACACCGTCGAGATCAACATCCAAAAATTGGATAACCTCGGCACCGTTCTGTGGCCTCTTGGGCGGCCGCACATCATCTCTTTCGTCCACCCTGACTGCTTGAGAGACCTTTTGTAACTCGACGCGGAGGGAGTTGTATGTAGGCTTCTCCACCATGCAGGCATGGATAACATCAATCACTGGTGCTACCTCAGCTGGTACCTCGGCTTGCTCCTTTACTGACCTGTCGGGCCGACCCCTGTCGATGAATTCCCCGAGGTATTCGTCTCACACCAATTGTTTGAGAAAGGATTTATAAGTCTTGCAATCCTCCGTCAAATGGCCGACATCTTTATGATACGAACACCGAAAGGCCGCATTCCTTGTCGACGGGTCTCCAAACATTCTCGGGGGCCACCTGAAGTAGGGTCTGTTTTTGATTTTGGGGAGTATCTTGTGAATGGGCTCGTTGAATACCGTTTTCACTCCCTGGAAGGATAGGCGAGTTGGGATTGGAATAGGCCCTCCCCTTCGGGACGATCGCTCTCTTTCCCTTTTTCTCGGCACCATGGCCCTGCTTTCGAGTGCGACAGACTTTTCCTCCACCCGAGCATATTTGTTAATCCGAGCCATCAAGTCTTTCATGTCCATCAGAGCCTTTTTGATCAGTGATTTGTATAAATCAGTATCTCGGGACAGTCCCAACTTAAATGACGTCGCGGCCAATGCCTCCGAACATGCCTCCACCTCATCCCAATATCGAACGGTATATTATAGGAGAGTCTCTCCCACTTTTCGTCTGAGCGTCAACAGAGCGCCGATGTCCTTTGGTTTCTTACTGCTGGTGATGAATCGAGCCAAGAAGAGCTCTGTCAATTGTCTCCAGGACCCAACGCTCTCGAGAGCAAGGTTCTCATACCACCTCATGTCGGTGTTCCCTAGGCTCATGGGAAAAACTCGGCACAACACCCTTTGATCAGTATCGTAGATTGACATCAATTGTCTGTACTGCCAAAGGTGGCTCTCGGGGTCGATTTTCCCATCACAGACTTTGAACCGTGGGACGGTAAACTTCTTTGGCATCTCAACCTCCCTGATAGCCTGGACGAACGGTGAGATAACTTCGTTGGAGTAGACCGCGGGTTCATGGTTGCGCTGAGCGATGAAAGGGACCCAGAGATCCTTGGTTGATCTCTCCCCTCGAGGCCTTCGGGGTATGGACTCTGCTTGAGATTCTTCGGCTCCGTCGCCCTTGGGTATCCCTCGGTGCAGGTCCCACCTGGACATGCTTGCCTTCTAGCCCGATTCTGACCTTCCCTTGGAGGCCGAGAACCCTCCTCGGCAGTCGCGTCCATCAAGCGAGTGCCTTATCCAATCCTTCCTGGATGGTCATTGCCAAACAGGTCTGGACAGGTTCTGGCTGGGCACCTAGTCCCCAACCCCGCGACTGTGCTCACTCGCGTTTGCTGACTGCTCAAAATCGTCAAGACGTTGCTGGACTTTTGTGTTTTTCCTTTCGAGCTACTTAATGCGTTTTCCCATCCGCTTTTCCACAATCTCCACGATGTCATGGGCCATGAGGTCACGTCCCCCAAGGCCTTGATCCATAGGGAGCGTTCTTTGCGAAGAATGCCCCACCCCATCTGATTGGCCCAATGAGCCTGGCTCCAAAACCATTGGAAGCCGGACGGGCTCTGCGTTCCTAGCCCGTACACCTGTTCCCTCACCCTGAGATCGAGTGTTCACCATCAGAGGATTGCTACTGAAAAAAATACTTTTGTTCCCACAAACGGAGCCAAATTGCAAAGGATGATTCCTGCAATCGTGTGAGGCGGCGATCTCCCAACTAGCGAACCTGGAACAACAGGGTCAGAAAAAAAAAAAAAAGGGTTAGGCGTGTGCCCGACTAATACCCTCCGAAGCTTAAGTTAGTGTAAAATCGAAGGGTTTCGCTTCATGGACTTTTTCTAGTTCGAGTTTGCGTCCCTTTGTTCATTTTTCTGAAGAATATTTATACTTGAATTAGCAAAGATTGTCAAAGATCTTCAGTCACATCTGGAAATCTTCATATCTAACACACCATCCCTCGTGCAATGAGTTCTTCCTATTCACGTCTCCTCCTCTTGAATGCTAGAAAAATGGGGTAAAAGCTCGGTCATCCGCCGAGCACTTATGCCACTCCCCGAATAACCAAATCCATCAGGTCGGCATCTGATACCAACTGACATTGAATACTTGGCGGAACAGTTTCTCGGGAGAGCTGATGCGTCGTCTCGGCGTGTCAACCATTAATGCTTAGCCATCATGACAGTAGGCTTAGACTCCCAAAGGGCAGTCGCTTGCAGACGCACATTTATTTATCCGTCACTATCACTCATTCCACCATAAATGTGAGGTCACATCACATTAAATACGATGTCAGCTGTCGTACTCGGCTGCTCCGTATCACCATACCTCGGCTCACCTCCTCGGCATCCTTTGGTCATCCCAATGGCTTCATTGTTCCACATGTCAACCCGGGGGCTGAAGAGTCACACTGGAGTCCCGCTAGTTATTATTGTTTAAGTCATTTTATACGCATCTCTCGATTAATTGTTTTTTTAGTTTGGTCAAAGATAAGTTATCTAAATCAAGATTAATGTATTTATGAGGGATAATTTTCTCATGACCTATCCCTAAAAAAATTGTCAAGAATTAAATTCAAAAAATTTGAATTTACGATATATCTCTATTAACACTTCAACAACCTTAAAATTTGCTATGGACCACACTTCTAGCCATAGGCATTTTGCTTGATTGAATGATATACGCCATTGTCAAATTGTGTTGGTAAAGGTTTTTTGAAGTGGGATTGAATCGGATTTAAATCCCTCCTAATATAGGCCCGATCATAGCCTATTCCAAATATAACGTGTTCTTGTGAGAATCATTATAGATGTATATCCATCTCCCCTTTATAGATTCAATTGTCTACTTTTATTCAAAGGTTATAATTTAGTGTCATCTCCTTGGTTACTTTCTTATTTGCATTTTGTTTTTGCAGAGGATTCATCTACTGTGGAGAGACAATGACAAGCTTTTCGACTTGGAAGTAGCCCAAAACATAAAAGAGTAAGTCAATTTTCATATTAGATATATGATTATTTCAAATGTGCTTTATTTCATTATCGTTTGTTCAAGTTGCCTATCATTTTCAATATCTGAAAAATATGCATATAGTTTTTTTGTAATTATGCACTGAAATTATACACCTAGAAAATATACGGTTTTAGTATGAAAAGAATAGATAATTGGAAAAAAATTGGGATTGAATCGGATTTATATCCCTTCTAATATAGGCTTGATCAACCATATGATTTTATATTGGTTTCATAAATTATCGCGGGTATATGCTTATTTTCAAATAAAAAGTGATACCCCAACTTGGTTAATTCACATTAAATATATGATTACTTCAAATGTGTTTTATTTCATTATCATTTGTTCAAGTTGCCTATCCTTTTCAATAATTGATCTGCCTCACCATTATTAGATCAATTATCATCCTCTTTAATCGGTCAATACAATGACAGG
>CAUOFW020006073.1:0-25120 GCA_963454935.2 Ilex paraguariensis | reverse complement strand
GGGATTTAGTTGATTAAGTGACAAACATGAGGACGTAATAGATTTAATTTATTCATTTAGTTTTTAGACAGCAAATTAACGACTGTTAACTTCAAGTGCACATTGATATAGATTTCTATCTTTGAGGATACAAATTAAAATTTTTAATTTTTAGTGTACAAATTGAGATTCGATATAATATATAGATAGATAGATTGGAAAAATCGAAATGCCAAATTGTAATAAGATTTATAGTTCATTTTGTCAATGAGTCGTATCCAAATAATGGATAATTCGATTTGAATATATATTTTTTTTATTGTCAAACAATCCCCACCCAACCGATGAACAACTCTAAGTATATATCTATTTTTTTTTTAAGGGTCATTATATAAACAAGGACATATCTATCAAATAATTCTAATCACATGCACTTCAATCTCACTCTCTTTTAGTGGTAAAGTTTGAACTTATAAGGGTTGATTTTATGATGAGTTATACAGAATTTGTGGGATCTTCGCTGAAAATTGATTTGTTTCGTAATTAATTATTCAATTGTATGATTTAATTTCGTCTCGAGCTCTTCGCAAATTTGTTACGACTAACAAGTATTTAAATTTGACAGTCAAGTTTAAATTCAGTTAATCACAACAGATTAATTAGTTAGACTTCTTTTTTACACGGATCATACTAAATTTAATTTTATGCGATCATTTATGATTTATGTACAAAATAAAATTGAAATTGGATGGAGTATAGATAATACTTTTTTTTTGAAATGACATGATTTAAACATGAGATCATGAAGTTAGGTTTTTGTTGTGAAAGCAAATTAGCCTCACCGAAAAGCCGTAAAAGCTACAGTTTCAATTGCAGCTTCTTCGGTGTTGACACACTCTCTCTCTCTCTCTCTCTCTCTCAGAAAAGAAGTGTTCAAAGTTGAAGTCCACGAAAGTGTATAGGAAAATAAGGCTTTTCTTCCCCCACCCCAAAACACACTTCATGTCTCTTTCGTTCTAGAGGTCATAACTAAACAATTTCAATTTGGTTCATATATAATGATTTAGTAATGCATGTGAGTTGTAGGTGGGTCCATCTGAATTACAACAAGTAAAATGACACTTGAACCTAACTTGAGGATTTCATCATCCGGACAAAGCACCCAGACCAGATGCAATGGGAGAAACCTTCTTCCAAAGGTATAGGGATGGAGTGGATAAGGTATTGAGAATAAATTCTTCATAATTTGACCCCATAAAATTGTCAAGATTTTAAACTCGAGACGTTTAAATTTATAACTCGTTCATATTATTACTTGAGCTTCCCTTTTAGGTTTAAACTGGCATGATCAATAATTGATGTACACAATTTTTATTGAACTTCCAAGTGAGAAGAAAGAGAAGGATAGGAAAGTGGGAAGAGATTAGATTAGATAAATTTAAGTGGGGTTAAAAATAGTTAAGAGGAAAAGTTACACGTGATTAAATACAAAAAAAAAAAGTTTCAGGGAAGCATCAATGGGAAAATTGAGAGGGGCAAGTATTGGAGTTGGGTTCTTGAAGTTGAAGATAACTGTAATTGTGTCTGGGAAGTTTTAGCAGGGAAGAGGACAAAAGTGAGGCACCATAACTGAGAAAATAATGACAGGAGAGATAGAGAGGTGTGAAGCCTTACAGCTTGTTTATGCAGTTGCTTTAAAGGGATATCACAGGGAAATATGACCAGAAAAAGTCTCACACTCTCTCTTTTTGCAGCATAAAATGCATTGTGGTAGAAGTGTACCAAACAAGGAGGAGAGGGGGAGAGAGAGAGCATGTGAAATTGTGAAGCTGTGGAGGAGAAATGGACCATACAGAACATGAGTAGGACCCTCCATTACCCCCTACAATCCAAGCTAATTCACAAACTCTCTCTAATAATCTTCAACTTTCTAAAACTGCAGGAAAGACGATGACCCACCATTATCTATATATATATATATATAATATATTCTAGTACCACTTCAACTTTCCCATGTGTTGTCGCTCTCTTGCTTGGGACCCTCAAAAGCTACCCCATTCTTTCATGGTGTGTACCCCCTTCTTCCCTACATCTACGCCGCTGCTTCCTCCCCAATTAACTATTACTTTTTAGCAGATTCGCACCAAGATGTTTCAGTACCAACAATCTTGACCGTCCATTTTTGGGTCCATTCCCATCCACCATCCCCTTCCCCCTCATCTTAATAAGGGGCTAATTCAATATTAAAACACTTTCTACAAAGTATCAATTCCCATTTATTTGTTTTTTTTTTTAACGGTAAGAGTGTTCGAGTCAATTAACACACACCTCGACTAATCCCTTTTCCGGTCCGGTAAAAAACAAAACAGGTCATCCATGCTAAAATTAGGATATTCATGAAGAATAAATTCCTCATGACCTGACCCTAAAAAATTGTCAAGATCAGACTTAAGAAATCTATGTTTACCGCTCGTTCCTGTTATCACTTAAGCTACCGAACAGGTTCAGTTCCCATCTATTTGCTAGAATGGCAGGTGAAGAAATAAAAGAAAGAACCTTAGCCCTAGAGGTTGAGCTTCCCGTGGATGAGTGCTATATGCCCATCCTCAGAATTCACCAAACAAGTAGAACAAACAAATATTCGTAGCCATGTATTCACATAGTTTAACCACAATACGAAGGTCAAATGCAAGTTCAGAAGGCACGCCAAATCAAATACACACTTTCTAATTAGAACTTGGCCATTACAAATGAAACAAACAGCCTCAGATGTACATTATCAAAACAAAATTAAATAAAATGAGAGAGACAGAGAGAGGACAAAATAATCGTAAATGGTTCATAGAGTCAACCATTTTACGATTATTAAAAAGAAAAAGAAAACGAGGATACTCGCTAAAAACCGCATCCATGCCTGTGTAATATGATTTTGAAATAATCATTTTTTTTTTTAATAATGATTCTATAGTATAAGGTAAAATCTTTACCGTGTGTGTGTCTTTGCTGTGCAGGAAAGTAGTTTCCGCTTCAGACAGTTAGAAAAATCCAAACAAACTCCTGCATAAAAACCAAAACAACAACAATGTCAGGACAAATAAAAATACAAAAGACTGAACACACAACATGTTATACATTCAATGTCTTGATCTATCAATGGTATACCTACCAAAGAGGCATCCATTAAGTTCACGAGCTAGCAATCCCATCCATACCAAGAAAAGAGGATGAACTACCAGTAGTAGTATTATATGAATCACAGTAGTACGAGTAGCTGATCAAGTTGTTCTGTGAAAAAAGTTTTGAGGGAAAAAATGTAATTATTGGAACATCCTTGTCAACCTAAACAATGGATTTATTTCAACAATGAACCACCTACTGCTCCCCCAATAAGGATGAATTTATATTGGTTCAAAAGCAATTTGTTTTCGATTTGGATCCATCTCGTATCGTACAATTTTTTTCTAATCTTCTCGCCATGAATTCAAATGAAACTAACTATCTAGACATTCCCACCGATATAATAGTGAATGATCTACCATCGAAGAAAGTTGAGAGAAAAAGTACTGGAGAGGACCCGAGTCCAATTCAACCAACAAGAAGTAAATGCTAGGACTAGTGATTTCCCATTGCAGCACCAAAATATAGAACACATCATGGCATGGGTCCTTCAATAATGATCAAGTGAAAACCCTGGTTATTAAGCATTTTTTTTTGGGAAAAAAGTCCAGCCATCAAAATTAGAGAGGGCACACATGAAATGATGTGTTCCCATGTCTTTTTGTTTGATCAATTGGCAAAACCATGGGCAAAAATTCTAAGGGTAGCTTGTGGCAATTCCTTGGGCTAGATCACGAGAGATTTATCCACGCATGAATATCGGCTTGCCTAAGACGAAGATGATTAATAAACACATTAAAAAAAAAAAAAAAATCATGTGGTGGAGCCAAAGTACATATGTATACAAGGGCAGTATTGTCTTTACAACCAGAAACCCGGAAATCATTAATGAAACAGATAATCCTGATATTATTTAATTTTCCATTTTTACAGAAAATTACCTTTGTTGGCGGGGTTAGTAACTTTGTACATTATGCCCTCCAAGTCCTGCTCAAAATACTCTTGAGCCTATTACCGGAAAGTCTCTGCAAAGCCTTCTTTGCTCCGGCGACCTCCATTTCCGTTAACCTCTGCAAAACCCCATAAGCCCCAGCAGCCACCAACCTCTTCCGACACCCCTGACTCCCACCGGCCATCACCGCCGATACCACCGCCACCGGAAACTTCTTAGAAACCAACTCATTCTTCGGATCCAGCATCTGAATCAACCTCATCACACTCTTCTCATCCCTCACCAACTCTTTCCGACTTGATCTCACCGCCAACATCGAAACCAACGCATTCGCCGCCACCTCCTGTATGCCATCAGGCTTTGCTGATTCCATTAGCTTCACCAATGACCCCATACACCCAGAAACAGCCCTTTTATTACCATCACTTATCGATAAATTAGAGAGCAAAGAAGCAGAAATATGCTGTGAGATTATGCTTCCTTGCTTTATAATCTCCGATATCCGTATAATAAATGTAGTTGATGATGATAAAACCCGAGAGATTGATTCAGAAGCTGAAAGTGAATAAATTGCTCGCAAAACGTGTTCTAACGTATCTGAACTGGACGATTCATGAAGCAATTGTAGCAGTCTTTGTAATCCCTTATCTTGTTGTGTTATTAACGCTCGGAAAAACTCACCGGAAGAAGCAAGAATTGAAATACAATTCGCCGCTTTTTCCTGCGTCGAGGCTGTGCCGGAATTAAGCAACTGGACCAGAACAGGAATAGCCCCTTCTTCCACCAAAGCGGTTCTAATGTCTTCAACTTTGGAAACATTTGTGATAGCCCCAACGGCTCGTGATTGTGCGGTCGTTGACCCAGACCTGCACAATTCGATGAGTATAGGGACTCCTCCGTAAGCAGAGATTGCCCAGGCATTATCAGGATCGGTGGTGATGGCTTCGACGGCCATAGCCGCTTTTTCCTTCAAACCCGTCGAACCTGACTCGATGGTTCTCAACAAAGGCCCCAATCCTCCCTCTTCAAACACGAATTTTCTGGACTGATCACTAGCGGAAGCCAAAATCGATACAGCTGAAACGGCCTGTTCTCGTAGCGAAGGATGAGAATTTAGATCAAGAAGTTGCACTAAATAACCAACATTGCCTTCTTTAGCTACTAAATTGGCCGATTTTTCATCATCGGATAGAAGTTGAAGCAAAGACTCCATTGCCTTTTTCTTGAACTCGATACCTCCGATTTGTAATCTTGTGAAGAGGTCTTTGATGAAGAACCCCAAATCTTCTTTACCAGAGCCTGGAACGGGTTGAGAGAGCACGATGGCGTTGGTTTGACGGAGAACGCCGGACCGGAGGAGCAAATCGAGGTCATGAATTTGATTGGAGAGCCAGCCGGTGGCCATGTCGAGATCGGACTGCATGAGGAGCTTGCCGGGGTTGAATGTTGGGTCGGAGCATTGGTCACAGAGGGTCTGGACGCGGTGGAGAGTCGAGAGAATGTTGGGAAGGAGGGTTTCGAGGAGAGGGCTTTCGGACCAGTGTAGAGAGTCGGAGACTTCGGAGATGGAGGATTTAAGAGTGGCGAGCTTTGACCGGAGGACTTGCCAGCGGGTGGAGAAGGATTTGACGGAGAGAGAAGAAGGGAGGATGTGGCAGAGGACGGTGGTGACTTCGTCCAGGATTTGGGTTAGGGATGGTGGAGCCTCCGCCGGCAGTGGTAGTAAGGTCGTGGTGGGATGCATTTGGGAATTTTTTTAATGCGATTGGAGTTTCAACACCTGGGTTAAAACCAGGATGAGTTGGAATTGAGCACAGATAGGTGAACTCTGTGTGTGTGTGTGAGAGAGAGAGAGAGAGTTCTGGGGTGGAGGGAGGTCTGTAAAAGAAGGAAATACAGGGGTAGCGTAGAGGGAAAGGTCAGAGAGAGAGAGAGAGAGAGAGAGAGAGAGAGAGAGAGAGAGGTCTGACAGAAAGAATGGAGAAAAGCGAAGCTATCGAGAGAGAAGTGGATTTCTAGGTTGAGAGAGAGATTGAAAGAGAGTGTTCATTTTCGAGGAAGCTGAGGCCCGAGTCTTGTGTGTGTGAGAGAGTCAGAGAGATAGAGTCGTGAGCGCGTAACAAACGGCGTGGACGGTGACCATGGACTGTGAGTCTATGGGTGCAATTTGGGATGGGATCCAGTTATCCACGGGCACGGACTCAACCCGGGTTCAATCCTAGTCATACAAATATCTATATAATAAAACAGAAGTGTGTTTAAATTTTATCCTAATAATATAATATTTTACATAAAATACTAATCAACAATTATAATTTTTTTTAAAATACTATTGTTTTAAATCAAGGAAAACAAAAAAATAAATTATAATTTAAAATATAAAACATTCGACGACAAAATATCTAATATTAGAAATATAATCCTTAATTTATAAAAAATACTACAATAGTTAAAATTGATCAAAATTGCATCTATTTAATTCAATCAATGATACATAATTCATTCTAAAAAAAAATATTTGCTCAAACAATCAACTCAACCAATATACTCTCCTACTAATTCACATCTAACTCTCTCTTCTTTTCTCCTAACTCTCTTTTATTTTTTCTCTTTTTATTTTAATCTTAAATTGTGTATTTTAAAAAAAAACAAAAAAATAATTATAATATAAATATAAATATTATATAATTAATACTTAATTTTAATGTTACAGAGTATCTTCGTCCATGAGATTATTGTTGATACTATAAAACATGTCAGCTAGTTGTTCATTTATGTTTAAGATATTCTAATGACTTTCAGAAAAATTTATGATATATAATCATTGAATTTCAATGGGGGTACCTCATAAGCTGGATTTATGGGCGAAGCCAGGAAATTGTTTTGGGTGGATATATTAACAAGTTAAAAATTTTTTTTTTATTGATCGTAGAAGTTAATAAATTTGTATTTTCTAAAATTATATTTAATACTTAAAAATTCTTTAAACATAAAAGGTTAAAGAATAATTATTATACTAATTATTGTCATTTATAATTGACCTAGATGAATTTTTATCCTTTGAAACAAATTAATGTCATCAACAAATACTTTTTTTATATACAATATCATAGTAACAATTCTCTATGTCCAAAAAAAGTCTAGGATGTCTGAAGTAAGTTACACCTGATTCATGATTTAATTTGTGAGGACCCAATGACTTGTAGTCATTAGATGGATAATAAACTTTATTAAATATTGGGACTCATTATTAAGGTTAATGTCAAAATGCATTAAATTTTAAAATTATGTCCCAATAAAATTGCTCAAAAATTAATAATCATTTAGATAGTGATGTATTATAATCGATATCACCAAAACACAATAATAGAATAAACACGATTAAAGAAGAAAACAATATACTCTTATTCTTATTTCCCACATTTGCCTAGGGAAATAAGAATATATATATATATATATATATATACACACACACGTACTCTGTAGTCTATAAGTGTACTAGAGGTAAGTAACGTTTGAAGATACGGTATAATGTGAATGATTTTGAGAAAAATATTATAAGCCCTTGAATGTGTCTATTGAGACCATTAAATAGATTTATTGAAATTTGCTCTGTTTTATATTATAGATAGATTGTGAAATTAGCAACACAAAATCTTGGAAGCCATACCTAATAGGTTGAATTACTTCAAAGTACAAATTATTTTTATTTTTCTTCCCATTTTTAACCATGTTTAACACAAATAAGCAAGCATTCCATCAATGTCCTATTTCCTCCCATGCAAATGTGGTCAACTTCATCAACTAGCTTCCAAACAGAAATTTAGTTCAACCATCCGAACAATTGCTTTCAAGCATATATAATACTATATTTAGTATAATATTGTAATTTTTATTTTTTTGATCAAATAATATTGTAAGTTCACTTTAAAAAAGTAAATGTATCTTGATAGATCCTTAAACCTACTATGGACTAGGATTTGTCATATCACCACTGATTAAGCTCTTTTACTTACACCATTGGGGGGACTGTTTTTGTTTCCTTTGACCACAATCTAAATATAATGAAGGTTGTGTTACGATTTAGGCTTGCATATTATAGTTAATGGGAGAGGGCGGGCCTTTTGGATAACGATAAAATTATTTTATTGTGACATAGACATGAAGAGTTCAAACTGTGAAAATAATTTTTCTGCACGTAGGGATAATGTTTCTTATATTTGAACCTCTCTAGACTTTACTGTGATGAGATTCTTGTGCGTTGTACCATTTTTTTGTTTTAATAATGAATCTTAAAATAGTAATTTCTAGATTTTGCTTATAGAATTTTACTAATATATGGATTGTAATGTCATATGACTAAAAACTACTAATTATGAAACCTTGAGAAGTGAACATGTTCCTTTTAAAATAAGTAGTGGTTCATTTGATTCATATACTAAGCTCAAGGAGCTAAGTACAATTAACCAAATTATATTGCCTAAGGTCCAAGGATGTTGAATGCCTTAACATTGCTAGCTGTTTAGCTGGAATCCATCAAAAAAGTGGAGAGGTTTTTTTTGGTAACGACGGAAATTTCTTATCTATCTCCAATGAATAGAGGCGCGCTTATGTTATCCAAGTTCACGAGTCTTAATAGAACCGATGACAAACCTGGGTGTATGAATCGATTACTCAATTTATACACCAGTTAAGACTTAAATATGGTTCATCTAAGCAATTGAGATTTGTCTTACCAATTAATCATGTTTTTTTTCGTTCATAAACTTAAACTATTGACTTCAAGAAGATAAAACTTTTACAAAACAATTAGTACCATTAGATAAAAAATCCATTAATAAAAATGGAAAGATTTTATTATATTATTCATAGCTTTTAGTGTGAGAATGTGGTTACAATATAATTTGGTTCACATATTCTTGATCTTTAAATTAAAATAATAATAATAATAAAAATAATAGTAATAGTAAATATAAATAGCATGCTGTGAGTGAGTGAGTGACAGAGATTGTATTATTATGAAGTACACTTCACATGTCATGTTCCTTACCCAAAAGCAAAAAAATCAGCAATCCAAAGGACATATGGCCCTATAGAAGTTGCTTTAGGATTCATTACTAACATGGACCCATCACGGATATGAGAATTCCACCCATAAATGTTGTCAACCTCGAGATGTTCCTTGAGTGGCTTGGTCTAAACTGACCAAAGAATGTACTTGGACCAAAGTACCTCAGTCTGAATTTTTTTTTTCAGAAAGTGAAAGGATGAATTAATGACTATGGCTGATCAATAAAAAATAAAAAATTAATGACTATGATAGTTTTTAAATAAATTTATCCACATTTTAAAATTTATTTACTAAACTGCAATAATTTTTAAACAATTCCACTTTTTAAGCAGTTTGGTAATAAAATCAAAAGTAACATAATTTTGTTTTAAAACTATCGTAGATTTGTACTTAATTCATGAAAGGATAGTGTTAAATTTTATTTTTTTTAATATTATTAAATAACTGTCTTTGATTTGACCAAAGTGATTCAATTAAATATTTACGGGACCAACCGACAAACAATACATATTTTGAAAAGTCTTATTATAATTTTACCCTCGGTACTATATTATACAAAACTAAGCTGCTTTATACCAGCACAGCAAAAACAAAGCCAAAAAAAAAAAAAAAAAAAAGATGGTCTATAATCTACACAGCAACTGTCTTTGACCTACGTTTAGGTTCAGCAAAGAGCCATATAATCAAGGAAGGTATTCAAGTGTATATCAACCATCCTCCCTTGAACAAGGAGGGTCAACCAAAACTCAATTCAAAATATGAAATCCTCAAACTTGAACATTGCTTGTAGTCACCATAAAAAATCGGGTTGTTTGTAGTCTTTGCTTACATTTTGTTAGATAAAAAAATGGAATTCGAAATGTAAAGTGTACGGTAAAGTGAGACATAAATTATGTCACTCTATTAAAACGATTTACGTCATTTTATGAAAGAAACACAACACAAAAAGTAACAACTAACAACACATCGTCCCTAGGATATAATAGCTCAATCTACTGATTGTAACTTCACTCAGATTTACACAATCGAATGAAACAGAAATTTCATACGACACCCTTAAATTTTGGCCGAAAACTTATACAATAGAGAAGAATATAGTAAATATTCAGATTGTGTATTATATACTAATCTATGTAAATATATATACAGAAAATATAAGTGTTTAATATTTCATAATTATACCCATATTTAATCAAACAATAACTATAAAAATTAAATAAAAAATAATTGTTGAAAAACTAGACGTTAGAACCTTTGGTATTCAGAAACTAAAATTTTAATGTAGGAGTTATGAAGAAAAATAAATAGATAAAATATTAAAAAAGTAGATTTAATACTTGTTAACATCTTATTCTACTTAGGCGAGTTAGGGGACACCTGCTATCCAGGTGTGGACTAGGTTGGTCAGTGTGTTCCGTAAATATATTTTTCAAAAATTGAAAATTTAATATAAGAGTTATGACAAAAAATAATTAAATAAAATATTAAAAAGTGGATTTAATACTTGTAATATCTTATTGACTAGACGGGTAAGTGTGTCTCATAAATATTAGAAACCCCGTATGTCCTCTGCTTGTCCCACTCTTATGCACGTGAGAGTCTCAAGGTCTCACTTTAACTCAAAGGTCAGATATATATACTTTTAAAAATTTAGTCAATGTAGGATTGAGTTCTCAAATAACAAATTCTCTTTTGTTTTTGTTGTTCCAAAATCTATTGAATTAGACTGAAAAATTTTAATCGACAAACAGTTTTCAGAAAGAAATAGAAAATAAGTTTAGCCATGTTTTCTGAGTTTTTAGGCTAAAATAAAAAATAAGAGAAACAACCCGTCATCTTTAATGAGGTCCGCCCATCAAACTTTCTTAGCAACAAAATACATTTTTTTTGTTGAAATATAAACCCCCCCTCTCTCTTTGCAACGATTTGGGTTCAAGACACATACACAAAGAGATCTTCGGCGTGTGCAATGATTATCAGAGTTTCTCTCTCCACTTCGACAAATCTAGACAAAACACATACATCACGTGTGTGTGTGTTTGTGTTTATGTTTGTGTGTGCGTGTGTGTGTGGGGGGGGTTGTGAAGAAAGAAAGATAAAGATGAGAATTGTGGATTTTGTGGATTATTGTCCAAATAGAGTTTATAATTTTTTATTCTTTAAAATTATTTTCAAAAATATATAATCAAACAAATTTTACAATCTAAAAATTTTTAAAAATTATTTTTGAATACTGTTTTTTGATATATAAACCAATCAAGCCCGTAATTTTTTATAGTTCCCTTTAACCGAGTTAGGTCCAAGAAGCCCCTTTTTTGGGCCTATGCCTAGTCCTGAAGTTGCTAGGCCAATGTTTTTACACAAGACCTGACCCAGGACAACACTGAGCCACCTATCTTTGGGAAAGGCTACGATTGTAGTAAGGTATTAAAAAAATATAATCTTTTAAGGTGAAAAATACAACTTGTGAAATACATAATCAATCATAATGATGATATCAAAAATTATAATTTTGAAAGATTAAGTTACAATTTTGAAAGATTAACTTATAATTCATAAGAAATAAATTACAACTACTCAAGAGAAGTTCATGATAGATCATTTTATGTGATAGTTTTTTTTTTTTTTTGGGGCGAGGAAAGGGGAAGGGGCACTTGAACCCTTGACGTCAACAAGACAAAGTCTTTACAAGACAAATAGTATCATTAGACCAAAGGATCATTAGTATTAGATGTGATAGTTCTTTGTGAAAGATCCAACCAAAAACTAACACTTCAAAAACCTTCGTCCACGGTAACAAATGCAACCTCTAAACAAACCATAATGATACTAAATTAAACCAAATCAAACCAAGGTCCCAATTATTTGGGATCGATTACCATCATGATATTACGTGAAAAGTTGCGATTTGAAAAACTTTATAAAAAAGTCAGAATTAAAAAACTCTCTTAAAGCCGTTCAAGATATTCTTTAAACAGCTGAAAAAATTGAAAAACATGTTTGGAATGACTTTCTATTTTTTTGTGTCAAAATAAACAAAATATTATATATATAAATATAAATTATGCAAAATAATTCTCAAAATATGAAATTTTTTTACGTTACTAATAATATTTTATGAGTATAATAAACCAAAAAATTATGTAAAACACGCAACAAAACTCTAAAAGCCAGAAAAAAGCCCATAAAAATAATTTCTTGAATAAATCTTTTTAGATCCAAGAAACTGTTGCTAAGCTGGTGCAGAAGCCGATGTCCAAATGAACTTGATTTATTTTCCCCCAAAACTTATAAAATCAACGTTAGTTCAGTCAACTTCAAATGGACCCATTGTCACTGTGCATTTGCTCAAGGAGACTCCCAATCCTTCAACTTCTTGCTTCCTTTGGGTTTCTCTATAGGTAAATTCATCCCAGCCATTTTTGCATTGCACTTGACCCTTAGAGGATCGTTGTAAGTCCACCACCATTGCCATAAATAGATTGTTAAGCAAGGGTTGTTTGATTAACATCGTATGTGAGTATTTATTTTGTTGTGAAGGTGTCACTTTATTACAATGATCAAATTTTTATTGAACATGTTACTGTTTGATATTACTATTTTTTTGTTAAAAGTATTACTGTTTAATGTTACTATAGAAACATAATTTTAATGCTAGCCCAATTTCTAAAGTATGAGTTGTTAGTACTAATATAATTTTCAATTTAGGAGTTGTTAGTTTTTTCAAACAAATTTTGATTAAATATAACTATTGAGAGTATTTTGGACAATGAAGCTTAAAATGGACTTATCTCCAAACAAATTTTTTGAGTGTATTTAAATATAAATAAGTTTACAAAAAAAGACCGAAGATAAATAACAAGTAATTTATTATTTAGTAATCTAGTATGAAAATAAATATTTATTTTATTATTACTAGATTTTGATAAATATTGCTATAAATGATAGAAGATACAATTAAAAAGGATGTTATACTGGAAAGTTCAAAATAAAAATACCAAGCCTGATTTCCCCAACATTTGCAACTCACAAAACTTCATAAAGAAAGTTCATTGACAATGAAGTTAGCCTCACTATTTGAGATCTTTTTAAACTAAAAACCAATTGAGTATTAAATAATCAAGAGTTCACACCTCATTATTTTTACAACATCTTTAATCATGCTTCAATGTCCTTGAACCACAACAATTACAAATCCGATTTGATCAAGTTCATTGGATTCCATAACAATATAAAGTCAAAGTGACCCATAAAAAGCAAATCAAGTTAGTAGCAATGCTACGTGAATTTAAAAATTATATTTGATAATCACAATCATTGAATAGGTAGTGAGTCTCAATAAATGCTGAAATCCACAATAAAATCAATGATTATAATTATTAAGTCTAATTTTTAAATTCATGTAGTATTATTCTTGTAAAAGTCATTTAACTAAATCGACAAACTTTTTTTTCTTTACCTTTTTCCAAGAAGATGTATTGACACAATTATAGTGTGCTCATGCAAGGTCTTGGTAAGAATTTGCAAAACTAAACCTATAGTATGCTATAAGATATATAATGGATCACCAATGCATGTGTCATATATCATCTAATAGCCATAATTCGTTCCTAAAAAACACGATGTAATATAAAATTCTAGCGCTTAAGAAAATAATCCCACTATTTCAAATAGTAATTTTTTCCATTTTCTTTGTTTAATTACATAATTTAAAATTTATTTCTATCCACTAATTAAAAAATTGACTAATATTTTTCAAAATACATGACCTTAAAAATATATCAATATGCGTACACTATCATATATGAACAAAGTTTGAAATAAAAATTGTATTCAGTCACAAATTAATCAAAAAGCAAATAATTTAACATGTGATAAAAAATGAATGATGTGATAGAAATGGACAGAAAAAGTATATGGAAATAAAATTAAAAGTGCTAACTTTTTTATTAGATAGATATTCCAATTCCATACTTTATGCCTTTTCTTAAAAAAACTTCTATTGGAAACTTTTATGAAGGTAGTAAACATCCTTGTACTAAATTCGTTCGCAAGCAAACATAATCCCCATCAAACAAACCAAATAGGCCTGACGAGTGGAATGATTTGGTATCAAAAAAAATTTCATTTATATCCTTTTCATTTATATAAATGAGTTCAGCTATCAAACTTATATATAAATCATTTATTAGACAGGTTACATAATACAACTTGTGTGTCACCCGCTAAATAAGAGAATATGTTAGAGTATTTCGAATCCACACGAAAAATGATCAATTTGTTTCAAAAAATCAAAACAAATCAGTGATAGAATTGAAATTCTAATATTTTGATATATTTTTTAATCTTTCGAGATGTTTTTGTAATATTTCAATTCATTTATACAATTATTTCAAAATATTTCAGGGTATTTCAAGATACTTTGATATACTTTGAGTAATATTTTGAAAAAATAAATTTATTATTTTATTATATTTTTCGTTTTTTAGGTGATTAAAATAATACATTAAAACCAAATTTTGATCTTTATTTTGACCCAACGTAGACTTTTCGTTCTATTTCGTTAAAATTAGGATTAATTACAAAATACTTCATCCAAGTTTGGCTCATGTCTCAATCAGCTCCTCGTAGTTTTAATTTCGACAATCTGTCCCCTTCAAATTTTAACATTTTTCAATCAGCTCCTCGTGGATTGCTGTTATTCTTGACCGTCTAAATTGATAGTAGTCAACATTAACACCATTAAAAGACATATATATCCTTCAATCCAAAAACAACCCAACCCTCCACAAGTAGAAGTGCAAAAACTCATAAAGAAGAAATTCGGTAAAACCCAACTTTCCCTCAATCTGTGATTATCCACTCCCTCCCTCTTTGTGAAACCGAAACCCATCTATACCCAGTGACAAACGAAACCTCAAAAGCCTTAAAGTTTTGATCAATCCTAAACTCGTGTGAAAAATTGGTGCCAATGGAGAACACTCTAGGCATCATTCAGATGTCTATCAATGCAATCGTGACAAGAGCATCTTCTACTGTCTCGAGTTTGTTCAGATGACCGGTGAATGAAAAAGCTATAAATGACAAAGGAACTTTAAATGAGGCTTTTCAAACTGGATTGTTTGGGTTTCTATTCACGAAGGGTGGGCAGGGGGGTTACTTGGTAGAAGTGGGGATTGTGGTTGTGGGTAAGTTTTAGTTTAGTTTTTTTCGGAGGTGGTTTTTGGGGTGCTGTCGGCATTAGGTATAGGGGTGGGATCGCTAGAGCATGGGGTGGGGGTGGGGGTTTGAGGGAATCGGTGGAGCAAGGTTTGGGGTTGGAGGAATGCTAGAGCAAAAGATGGGGTTTAGGGGACCACCAGAGCAAGAGATGGGGGTTAGGGGCACCGTCAAAATACAAGAAGGGGGTTGGAGGCTAACCAAAGCATGGGGAAATGGGTTTGGTATAAAGAAGAGATACAAAATAGAATTAGTGGGGTATTTTAGAAATTTTGTGATTTTCATCCACTTTCTCAGTTAATTTA
This sequence comes from Ilex paraguariensis, assembly GCA_963454935.2. Classification (NCBI taxonomy): domain Eukaryota; kingdom Viridiplantae; phylum Streptophyta; class Magnoliopsida; order Aquifoliales; family Aquifoliaceae; genus Ilex; species Ilex paraguariensis. Next base: position 9,477 of record CAUOFW020006073.1, on the reverse strand, counting down.
AATCTAAAGAAACTTGAAGGGGCAGATTGTCGAAATTAAAAATATGAGGAGCTGATTGAAACATGACTCAAACTTAGAGGGGACGTTTTGTAATTAACCCTTAAAATTAATAACGGAAAATGATACACGTGCACGTGACTTGATTGACCCGGCTGACCCAACCAGACTACCAGAGTCGTGGAGTACCTTGGGTTCGCCCCGCTCACTGCACACTCCCAAACAGTAGCTACAATACAGAGAATCACTAGAGCAACTTCAGGGGAGAGAGAGAGAGAGAGAGAGAGAGAGAGAGAGAGAGGAGGGAGATGGTGACTAAGGCATGGAAGATCATTCCCAGACCTTTGCTCGAGACCATCCTCAACAACCACGTCCAACACCACCGCGTCCCTCAACCTCTAATTCTCCACGGCCCTCGCGGTGTCGGCAAAACCACCCTTATCCTTGAACGTAACTTCCTCACCTCTCTATCTCTCTGCACATTTCCTGTTTGTATTATGTACTAATTGACATTATGTTGTTTACAGGTCTGCTTGAAAACTGGAATAAGGGTCCTCATATCACAGGCTACGTCGACTTCGCACAATCAATCGAAGGCTACCACCCAATACACGGCCAGTCATTCCCATGGGGCTCATGGTTCAACTGCCCACCACCAGCTCTCCCTAACCTCCGAACCCAACTCGAAGAAACCCTCGAATCAATGACCCATAAGGCAATAAAACTCGGTACCATTAGCTCCCACCAAATCTTCACTACCCTCAGCAAATGGCACCACCTCAACACCGCACTTAAACGCATAATTCAATCGACTAATAGCAATTCTAGCTCGAAAGCATTATCGGATAAGGTTTCAAGTTCGAATCTATGGGATCAGGCGGTTTTCGCTCTATCTGCTCGAGTAAATGCCCAAGAGATTGAGAGGCTTTTGGGATTGGGAGAGAAGGGAAAGAGCGTGGGCATGGACGAGGCTTCATATTATAAAGAAGCATTTGTTGCGTTGAAATTGGCAAAAGAGGTGATAAGGGTTCAGCAAGGGTGGAGGGCTAATGCTATTAAGGAATTGAATAGGAAGGGTGGGTTCTCTAGGTCTTTGGCGACTTCGGCAACGGATTGGCCGTCTTTGTTGCTCGAATTGTTATCTGCTGCTGCTGAAATTGATTACTTTCAGGTAGTGCCAAGAAATAATCGTTTTCCAAGCCAGCAAAATGCCGCCAGATTGTTGACATATACTCATTTTGGCGACTAAATTGCTGGATTTTACAATTTTCACACTACCCAGAGGCTGAATTTGGACTAAGAGTTGGTGTATTATTACATGAAATGTGCAGTTTGAAATCTATTGTTAGATGCAATTATATGATTTTGTGTAGCACTTCATGAGTTTGTGGTGCTGTAACTGATGGATTTGTCTTTTGTTTTTAATGTCATATGAAACAGCCGAAGCTCGTATTAAACAATGTCGATGTTTTGAGGAATGCCGTGTTAACAGATGATTCAACCGTCTGTGCATCAATGTATCATGATAGTCTCATATGGAGAATAATTGCTTTGGGTGCAAATGAGCGGTGTCTGCCTATCATTCTCGTGTCATCAGATAGGTAGCTCTATACTTGTGCAATTTTTTTTTCTCTCTATTTTATGGGTCTCTAAAGTTATTGTTTGCTCAACATTTCTACTTGACCAAACATATTGTGATTTGTCCTTCATATTATCCTTGGGTTATTGAGCTGCAGCATAATCATGGGGATATGGACCGTTCGATTTACATATCTATCATGGTCATGAAAAGCTTTGAAGTGTGTGTCCAGTCAAGCTCTAGTGATCTAGATTCTAATTGCCATTAGCTCAACTTTCATTTTCTTAGTATGTTTCTTTCATATATGTAAATGAAACTTAAGTGGTCAATCTTTCGATTTGGGATCCAAGGTTTCTTCATATCCTCCCTCACTTAGGATCAGGGCTCCCATGTGGGCTAACAAATCAAACCGTTATGAACTAAAGTTTTTTATTTAAATCAGGTATTGATTTGTATTGGCAGGAAAAACTGCAGCTGTGAACCAGTCTTTTAACTAATGGAAGTCATATCGAACTAAAGGTTGGATAATGGATAGTTCCTTTTTGCAATTAGTAATTGATAATACTGATGATTAGAGAGTCATCTGGATGTTCCTTCTTCATACTAACTGTCCTAAACTAAGACCTAGGTGATCCTATTAGGTTATGTAGTCATATACGTGATGATTTCTAATGTGCCATAGACTAGTTTAGGGGTAAATGATTGGTTTGGTTGAGTTTGGTGCTGATCTCACAAAATACCTATGAAAAACGGAGTTGTTCTTGTGTTGAAAAGGTCCCATATGTTCAGTTTCTTTAAGGAACAACTAGTTGAATAATCATGTCTGTTTCATCGACTATAACTGCACAGTTTGACATCTCTTCCAAGGAGTGAAATGCAAAAATGATACATCAAGAAGGTATACATAAAATCCAGGTTAGGTTGCAGGTCACTTCTCTTCTATGGCATAGTCACGTGTTCACTTTGACATGCAAATTTGCTTAGTGACCAATTTTGTAAATAACTCATTGTAATAATGGTATATTGGTGCCTGGTTTTTGCTTTATCTCAATGCTAATCCAAATTAGGGCTCGATGTTGATCCTGTAATTATGAATTTATTGATGCTATTTGAAAGCCTGTATGCTTTGATACTTGTCTCCCTGAGGTAGCTTTAGTCACATGAACATGACACTAACATTTTAGAACCAAGAAAAGAATAAGAGAGAAAAACCATTTTAAGTGAACAAGGGAACTCGAATATTGTTGAAAAGCAGTTCATTACTGATCAATTGTGGCTTCACTGATCAGAAAAAACTGTCCTCAATTGGAAAGCAGTAAAGCCGATATTAGGAGATGGTAAACCCCAAGATATATAACTGGTGCCAACTGTTTCACGTATGAACCACTCTAACATGCAACAGTATTATGTTCCCTAATGACCGAGCCTTTGGCTTTTTGTCTTTGTGGTATTGTTTAAATAATCATGACCCTTCTAAATTCGTATGAGCCCACGAAACCTTCAGACCATTCATCTACTAGTGTTTCTGGTTGTACCATTTGGGAAAAAAAAAAGAAGCTCAGGTTGTACCAGGATTCAACAACCACATTGTTGACAAGCCGGATATCCTTGAAGCTGTGATATCTCTCCTATCATTTTTTTTTCTTAGTAGCTTTAGAATCTTGTTAGGAGCCTAATTTTGGCCTTTTCATTGGCTGTGAGCCATCTGGGCCTCTAATCTTGATTATTCTGTTGTACTCCCTTTGTCGTTATTTTCTTTAAACAATATCTGGAGCATCAACTTGGCATTCCCATTGTTCTGATTTGATGGGTCGCATGCTGTAAAATCCAGAATAAATCAGAACTGGCAAAATTGTACTCAATTTTCTTTGCTTCTCTAGCATATTTTAGTCAACTGCCTGTTGGCAGCATCCAGCGTGCCAATTTGATTTTTGTGAAGCTTCATAACCATATTATACATAAATTTCTGAAATTCCCGTTTATTGTAGTTTCACTGTTTTTTTTTTTGAACAATACTCTTATCCTTTTTTAGTTATTTCTGTCTTTGGAAGTTTGAAACTAACTACTATCTGCAGCTATTATTCATACCGAGCTTTTCTGGATTTTGGATTCCCAGACATTTTCATATCCCGTGAGGTAACCTGGATGAAATTATTTGATTCTCTCTTTCTCTTTGCTGCTTGTGTCTGTACTTCTTTCTTGGTGTATGTATCTCGTGTGCATGCATTTTGTGTGGTTTCTTTCTTTTTTGGTTCTGATGTCTTGTAATTACTGCTCTTTCTCTTTGCTGATTGTGTCTGTACTTCTGTTTTTGTGTGTATGTGGGGTGCATAAATGTTGTGTGGCTTCTTTCTTTTTTTGAGTGTGATGTCTTGAAGGTATAGCACTCTACCCTCTCCTGTCCTAACTGCAATGGGGTGCATACATGTTGTGTGGCTTCTTTCTGTCTTGATGTCTTGAAGGTATAGCTCTCTACCCCCTCCTGTCCTAACTTGCAGTTAAGATAGTAGGAATGGGTATTTCTATTTGGAGAATACCATCGAAGTAGAGGGTGGTGACCTTAGTCAGCTGCTGTACAGTTCGCTGATTGGTGTGTAAGGGGTGTCGGCGGGTCACTGTCTTGGCTAGACTCAATACTGTGAGACTAACAGATTTTTGCATGTGTTTGTGTGGATGCATGTGTGACAGGTTTTTGCATGAATGTAAATGTACATGCTTCACTTGATAAGTTATTCGTTCTTTCGTATCTAGTTCATAATGTGAGTCTGAGTGACTCTGTTTTCATGACTTAATGGTGTTTTCTGTGATGTGTTATATTTTGAGTTTGGAATGTGTCATTCTTCACAACTTTCAGACCTTTGGATGGACTCCACAAGAAGCCAAAATGCATATGGTCGCTGATTATTTCAGTCACTCCGAGGTGAGCTCATATTATAGAAGAATTACTCATGCGTTTCCCTATGCATAACTTTTATTATTTACATGTATGAGTAAAACTTTGATTTGGGCGAGTAATTCAACATCTCTGTTGCAATTGTAGTGGAATGTGATCGTTGAGGTGCTAGGGCCAAATCCACGACATCTTTTTGAGCTTTTTGCGCTTAAACAAAGCAATTATTACCAGAAGTAAGTATGACTAGATGCTCAATTTGACGTCTCACTAGCTTGTATGTAATGGTCCAATCTGGCATGTGCACTGACTTGTTTTTGAAATTGTTCTATTTGCTAAGCTATCAAATGACCAATAATTTAGAGTGATCTACAAATAAGTTTTATGTTTATGTCAATTGATCTTTATAATTCAACCTTTCTGATGTTTTAATTTATTTGAGTCCAGGAGGTTAGTCTTGCCTCAAAAGGGGTTGGGATACCTTGCGTTAATGCCCTCCCCCTCCAAAAACTAAATAAGAAGAAAGATAAAAGCAAAAACTTGGTGTTAGTCAACATTTTAGAGATTTTTTTATCCTCTTGACGCTAAAACAAGCAAATGCATTCTTATTTGGATGGTATAGGTGTTAGGGCTTACCTGGATATTTCGTCATTGATGCCTGATTAATTCTAAGTCGTGATAAGGGGTCGCCACCCTGAGAGGTCGAACTCCCTAGCTGAAGGATTAACTTTTAGAAACATGGAAATATCTGATGTTTGGTTTGTTTAAAATTGTAGTGGTCTGAGAAAAAACTTGTAATATTCTTGAATTTCAAGTGGCATATGAAATCTTTGTTGGTGGCTTACCAAACTTGGGCTATGATTGATGTGTCAATTCAAAGGATCATTTTCTCTATTTATTTTTTTGTCTGAGCACATTGCAGGCATCCCAGACATAAGTTATTGAGGTATAGGTATAGTACTCCACCAACAGAAACAAAAAAGAATCTAATATCATTCTTCGACAGCAGTAGACGAAGAGCGAACATTCTCAGCGATATGATGGGTGATTTCTTTATATTTTTGCTATTTGCTTTAAAAAATTATTAGGAAATTGATTGTAATAGAAATATTCGGTGAGGTCACTTTGTACATGTGTCTCAACCATGGTCAAGATATTCATGAAGATTGAAGACCAAAGGAAGATGTGATGAAGAAGCTCAAGCTACATTGCAACACATGGGAAGACTTCTTGGAATCTATCGAGCTTAGGTGAGATAAAATAAGTAGATACCTAGTTGCCTTAGAATGGTTAAACTTAGGTGAATAAACCAGATTTAGATATTTTAGTATTGATGATAAGTAGCATAACTCTTGTACAAATATGAAAAATATTTTTGAAACTTTGAGGGTTGTTTTTGAAACAAGTATAAGAGTCGTGGTATGGAGGTTTTGTAGGTATCATCTCTTGATACATAAAGAGTCGATGTGATCATTGATTTAGGTTGAAAAACCAGTGGGCAACGCTCTCCAAGAACTCTTGCGGCTGTGGAAAATATACTGAGCATAAAAAAACTAAAACAGTTGTGGGTGCTGAGCGATCCATTGTTCACGGCTTGGAAGAATACCGTCCCCTGGCACTCACTGGTTCTCGGATCAGCTTTCTTGCTCACTAATTAAAGTATATTTTTCTTGACCTATAAATAGGGAACGTCTTTTCTAGACTTATGAAAGACACTAGGGTTTAAGAAAGGCTAGAAAGAATTTGAAAGACCTTACCTAGCACCCCATAACAAACCACATTTTTTACTTGATTAATCTAGAGTTTGAGAGATCTAGTAGATCACTCTAAACCCATAAAGCAAGGATCCAAGGAACATCTCAAGGATCAAAGAGTGATTCTAAGAGGAGAAGGAGGAGGATTCAAAGGGCGAATTGTGGAGTTCAATTCATTACCTATTGAAACAAGTCGTTTAAAGCTTGCGGTGGACGAGAAAACGTCTAACCATGGTATTAGTTAAGATAAAAGATTTTAGGGCCTATAAACTTTGTTTGAGGCAAGTGGATTATGGTCCTGTGGTTTTTCTCAATAGGGCTTACACGTAAAAATTGCTTGTGTTGTGTGTTTTTCTTGTCTCTTGCGTGCTTTGCATACTTGCAATTTTACCTTTCTCACATGCATAATTGATTGATATCTTGAAAATCAATTTGTGTTAATGGCCGTTAGAAGTGAACAGAAGCAATTGAACTTAAGGTTGTTTGGAATTTGGTGATTTTGCTTAAACATTAAAATTCTTGAATTGAGTTTATTAATTTAGGGATTTTTGTGTTTTGGAGTAATAGATAATTAGTAGAATTAGGTTTTAATTGGGCATAATTTCCTCATTGAGTTTAAGACCTATTCATCCCCCTCTAGGTTAAATACGTTTGTTTCGGCATGTTGGGGGCGATCACATTTGTAATCCTAGCAAGGAATGAATTTTATTAAGTTGTACATATTTTTAATAATTTTCTCCAAGTGAGAGATTTTTATTGTTAACTTGAATGGATAATCCTTGTCTTCTTTGTGAGCAAGAGAAGAGAAACACGGTGCAGGGTTTTTTTTTTTTTTTCCCCCGGCTGTTTTTTGGGGTGGGGAAGGGAGAGAACATTTTAAAATTGTTTTCAATTTTTTTTGAGGACCTTATTATGGTACTCAATCTTATTCAATATGTTATGGTTGTCCTGGGAAAATATAGGTGAGCAAGTGTCAGGATTGATCTTCTTTTATGATGTAGTTTCTCTCTGGACTCTTATAGATGGATTCTCGTAATTTTGATGAAAAGGAAGAAGGTGGCTCCATCCCGGAGAATTAGGGATTTGTAAAAGGTTGGGAAAAGTATGGTCTTAGCAAAAGCTGTTGGGAATTGATTTTTTTTTTTTTTTTTGGGACAACTTGGGGTTAGGAAAAGTAGGAGCAGTCGGCCCTCCTTTTTAAAATCAGGAATGTAGGACCGAGTAAGAAGCTATAGAAAATGGCATCTCTTACTCCATTCCTTCCTAAGAAAAATAAATAAGAGGAAAATAAAATGGTCTTCCATTTTGTAATGGGGCAGAAACCCTCCTTGGGTGTCCTTTTGGTTCTTTTTCACCAAAGACTACGAAAAAAACCAGTTTATCGTGACTTCGGGAACTATACTCTTAGCCCCTAAATGTCTTTACACAAAGGGGAAGATTATCTAGGCAAATTAATGTATGGTACCCCAACAATTTACTTGTATTCATATTTTTGTTCCTGATGTATCAACTCTTGAGAGAGTAACTAAGTAAGCATGCTATAAACATTGTAGGCAACTGCTACACATTTCACTGTGTTTATTGCCTAATGACATCATGGTGGGTTACTAAGAATGTTCACATAACTTGAATCATTACTTATACTATAAATTTAACCTTATAGTAGCGTGTGAACTTTTCTGCCTAAATATTGCAGTTTTGGTTTAAGTCATTTCTTACATGTTTTACAGTTAAGTTGCCCTTTTTCTTTGTTTTTTTGTAGGTTAATGGATGACAATGGTAGTACATTTGAGGACATTGTAGATGCGTATTTGGCTTATTTGCAAGTAAGTTTCATAATAAGTAGGAATGGTCATATACATTTTGAAGTTTGTAGTATATTCATTGTAATGTTATAGGACATAGTAATGCATAGGTTGTATACAAGGCTCACTCAGACATTTTTTCCCACTTGAGTTTTTTATTGCATAAGCTTTTTTCCCATTAAATACTTTTTCTTCTTGATACAAGATTCTCTTCTTCTTAGGTTTAAAAGAAAATGAAAAACCCCTCACCTTGAAATTAATAAAGACATACGTTGCTAGATAACGAAAAAGGATTTTTGTAAGTTGACTGGCTTGGCTTATTGACTATTCTCTTCTTATTCCAGTTTCCATCTTGTTGTCTTGAGGTTCTTAATCATAGAGTTAACACCGGATTTTAGTCAAAAGATATCTCTTGAGAACTTGTTTAACCTAATATTCAACAGACGTGTTTGTTAGATCAAGGTAGTAAACGAAAGACCATGGTGTACCTGGTTAAAGCATAACAAAAACATGAGGATTAGAAGACTGATTAAATATGAATGAGTGAAAATTTGAACACTTCCCCACAAATGCAATCCCTCCCTCGCATGCAAAGAGATTAATAGAAAAAAAATGAATAAAAAATTTAAATTTAAAAACATAAAAACGCACGTATGACATAGTCAAAAGGAGATGTCAGTTACCAAACTGGGAAAATTGAGTTTTGTTCAAACCCTCTTCCCCAAGCGAAACTTTGATATCGTATTAAAACTTCAATTAAAATCAGTTGGTAATGGGGTAGGGAGGACCCTTAAGGCTCATATACTAGTTTAGGAGGTATTATTCTTTCGATGTGACACAAGCTCAAACATAACTCAAGTGTTTTCGGGTTGCTTTAAATTCTTATATAGAAAGAGTCATGCCCCGTGCACAAGATTCATGCCTATAGAGGTATCTTTGCGAGATATAACCTCTTACCTCTAGTTCAGAGTAGGACTATGAAGAAAGGATACTTTGTCATGGTCAACGTACCCGTATCGAATACGACACTCATCGAATATTTAAGGATACGTATGCCGAAAAAGAAGGAAAAAACTTATGCTTTTCTCAAGGAAATCCAAAAGTAGAAATAGAATGTAGCTGAATACTTCTAAACATGGAGCAAAATGTATAATTTTAATTTTAATCTATAGTCTCTCCTTTCGAGTTCACATACAATACACCAAAAATTCTATCTGATTTTTGATAACATGAGTATTTTTAGTATTATCTACTATTACATGTCAAAAGTATATAAAAAAAAATGAGTTAGTTACACTATAATCTTAAAAACAAATACTTGTAAACAAACTAACTAGTTAATTTGGTTATGATTCCTTTAATTGGTAACGCTCATTTTATGGATATATTATAATGAAACGATATTGCATCTTTTCAAAGTAAAAATCCTAATTTTGTTTACTAATGTTAAAG
>CAUOFW020006072.1:0-25123 GCA_963454935.2 Ilex paraguariensis | reverse complement strand
GTGACTTATCAAATGGGTTTCCACAGCGTTTGGTGGCGTCTTCCTTTATACCAAGGTTCTTGTTTGTCGTAAACAACGGGTCGAGGTCTAGCATCAAATCTGATTGTAAAACGATCTTGGGTTCCTTTTCATTGTTGGTTCTCGTTATTCTTGGCGGGTTTCACATCATTTGGTATCAAAGCCAAGGCTCGAGTTCAGGTTTGCCTATCTTTTAAAACCTATCTCTTCGTTATTATGCGTTCTTTTAGTTCCTAAAAAAATTCGGTTCACATATCCTAGTGTAGCTGAATATCCTTTACCCCATTACGCTCGTATTTTGTTGGTTCTACTTATTACAAATTCATATTCTGTTACCACAAAAAATTAGTTGCTGATAAAAAAAAAAGGGCAGAAAGAAGTCAAAAAAAAAAAAAGATCAGATTGTTTGTGTTTATCCATCGCTCCATTATTTGTGTTCATCCATCACCCAAAAAAAAAATCAGATTGTTTAAAATTCATCCATCTTGGATCCAATAAGCCCGAAAACCACCTCACCCCAAAATTAGATTTTTTTTTTGGAAATCATGCTAATTTTTGCTTCCGAAAATCTAATCAGTCATGTTCCTTGAATTCTTGCTCTTCAAACCTTAAATTCCTTGATGAGTTCTTGGTGAATTGTTGCTGAAAATTTTGAGAATTATTTGTTTAGTTTCAAAAGAACTGAAAGAGAAATTATCGAGTAGAAAAGGCAAGAGTGGTGAGCACATTAAAGGGTTAAAAAAGCCATGCATTTTGAGTGAAACACGAGTGTAGAGTGATTCACATTCTTGAGTGTAAACACATAAGGGAGAGAATTGTGAGGTTCTTTTATTTATTATTTTTTTTCTTTTTATTTTTTTTTCTAACTTTGTTTTGCAGCAATCATGTCTCACAACAATGCTATGGATCTTGCTGACCCAAAATTGTTTATGGAGGCCATGATGAGTGAGATGAACCATGTGATGAAGTTGGAACTAGAGCAAGTTCACGAACGGATAGATCAAATGGAGAAAACACATGAGAGGCAGCCACAAAACGTCCCTTATGTGCATAGAAGGGGAAGAGTTCAGCCGAGGGAAGTAAGGGTTAAGGATGAAGAGCCTTATGGGGCTGGTTTTGATGAAGAAGATGATCGAAATTCTGTTGTTAGTAATAGGAGACATGAAGGGTGGTTTAGGGAAGCTAGGAACTGGGAAGACAACAACTTGGGTGGTATTAAGATGAAGATTCCATCATTTCAAGGTAGATCTGATCCTGAAGCATATCTTGAGTGGGAGAAAAAGGTGGAGTTTGTATTTGACTGCCATAACTATTCTGAAGCAAAGAAGGTAAAATTAACAGTGATTGAGTTTTCTAACTATGCTATTACTTGGTGGGATTAGCTTGTTATAAACCGGAGGCGAAATAGAGAACGTCCAATGGAGACATGGGAGGAGATGAAAACGGTGATAAGAAAGCGGTTCATTCCAAGCTACCACTACCGAGAGTTGTACAACAAACTACAAGGTCTTAGACAGGGAAGTCGGAGCGTGGAAGATTACTACAAGGAGATGGAGATTCCTATGATCCGAGCTAATGTAAAGGAGGATCGAGAGGCTACCATGGCTAGGTTTTTACTTGGATTAAATCAAAAAATCCTAGATAAGGTAGAGATGCAGCATTATGTGGAGTTGGAAGACATGGTGCACATGGCCGTTAAAGTGGAGCAACAACTCAAGAGGAGGGATGGGTCACGTGCAGCCCATAACTTTAGTTCTACCTCTTGGAAACCAAGTTATACTAAGCAACTGGACAAGTCACCAACGTCCAAAGCAGAGCCCAAGTCCGCGAACACCAACCACATTCCTCAAGGTAAAACTGACACTTTTACCTCTAGGATTCGTGACATTAAATGTTTTAAATGTCAAGGCATGGGACATATAGCAAGTCAATGTCCAAACAAGTAGGTCATGGTGTTGCAAGACAATAGTGAAATTGTGACCAACAATGAAGATTCCAACACTGATGACATGCCACCATTGGAGGACGTTCCCGAGGAGGAATATTTAGCCCCTGATGTAGTGACATTGGTGGTGAGGAGAGCATTGAGCGTACATGCCAAAGAGGTTGATGAAGTGTAGCGGGAGAACATCTTTCATACTAGGTGCTACATCAAAGACAAGGTGTGTAGTGTGATTATTGATGGTGGTAGTTGTACTAATGTTGCAAGCACAATTATGGTGGAGAAATTAGGACTACCAGTGTTGAAGCACCCTAAACCCTATAAGTTGCAATGGTTAAATGATAGTGGTGAGATAAGGGTGAACAAGCAGGTGTTAGTTGCATTCCGAATTGTTAAGTACAAAGATGAAGTGTTGTGTGATGTAGTACCGATGCAAGCAGGACACTTATTGCTAGGGCGTACATGGTAGTTTGATGGGCATGTGAAGCATGATGGCTTTACAAACAAATACTCCTTTGTGCTTAATCAACAATCAATCACTCTTGTACCATTGACACTGTAGCAAGTATATGAGGATCAAGTGAGATTGCAAAAAAAGAGTGATCAAAAGAAAGAGAGTGAACCAAAGAAAAAGAAAAAGAGTGAAAATCAGAGAGAGGCTGAGAAAAATGAGAGAGAAAAAGAAAATCAAAAATGCGGCCATTGAAAAAAAATCAGAGAGAAAACAAAAGAATTTCTATGCAAAAGTGAGTGAGATTAAGCGAACCATGTTTTCAAATCAGCCGATGATTGTACTTTTGTACAAAGAGGCACTTTTAAACACTAACGAACTTGTCCTCGCTTTGCCTAGTTCTGTTGTTTCTCTTTTGCAGAGTATGAGGATGTCTTTCTTGAGCAAACACCACATGGGTTACCTCCAATCCAAGGGATTGAACATCAAATTGATTTTGTTCCCGGTGCGACAATTCCAAACCGACCAGCCTATAGGAGCAATCCCGAGGAGACAAAGGAGCTTCAAATCAATGAAAAGACAGATTATTATTCAGGAAATTGTGAGAATATTATTCTCTACGGTTCTTTGAAGAACTAAACGAACTTATCGGGATTTTCTGTGGTGTTCACCAGTGACTTATCAAACGGGTTTCCACACCGTTTGTAGCGTCTTCCTTTATACCGAGGTTCTTGTTTCACAAACAACGGGTTGAGATCTATATACCAAGGTTCTTATTTGTCGTAAACAACGGGTCGAGGTCTAGCATCAAATCTGATCGTAAAACGATCTTGGGTTCCTTTTCGTTGTATGTTCTCATTATTCTTGGCAGGTTTCACATCACTTGCGGGTTTGGGGACTTTAGGAACAAAAGCAATTATAGTAGCATTCAATTCCTTGAAAAGCTTACCTGTGACAAAGAATTCTTTAACAGCAGCAACAATGTCTTCGCCAGTGATTGATCATGCCTTTTTGAAGAATAACCAATTGAATCCATCAAGTCCTAGACCTTTACTGGGAGTGTAAACTACTTTAGTTTCAGCCCTAATAAATTCATTGCTAAGGATATGAGATTGTTCCCTTGTAATGGTGTTTTGCAAAATGTTCGGTAGAGTAGTAGGTTTTTAAGGATCCTGAGAGCTTCTCCTACCCATCAAGTTTTGGAAAAAATTTATTGCCTCATCTTTAATTTCCTTATCTCCTTCAGCAAAAGATCCATCCTATCTTTGTATGGTGATAATCTTGGAATTGTTCTTTCTACTTCAGATGGATTTGAAATAGAAGGAGGAGTTTTTGTCACCTGCTGCTAACCATTGGAGTCTAAACTTTTGTCTCAGAAAATCTTCCTCAATCTTGAAGGCCTCAAAGCATTTTCCCACCAATTCTTTTTCAAGAATCCTGAGTGATTGGTCATGGGAGTTGGTATCAAGCCGCCTTTGACAAGCTGAAAGTTGCTCGTTTGCCTCAATAGCCTTGATTGTAACAACAACAACTTTTTCTTTGTTGATTTTTTTGAACTCAGCTTTCAAGAGCTTTAGTTTTTGGTTGACCTAGAATTGAATAGTTCCCCTAATTTGAGCTTGCCAAACATTACTAACAATGGAATGCAAATCCTCCCTCTCTGCAATGAAGTTGAAAAACTTAAAAGGGCACTTCTTAGCTTTGATTTCTTTTCCCATTTTAACCACAATGGGATTATGATCAGAAATTACAATTGGGAAAAACTTAGTTGCTGCCATTGGGAATTTTAGAATCCAAGCTTCATTGACCATAGTTTTGTCCAGTTTCCTAACAGTACAGTCTGGACCTCTATTATTACACCAAGTAAATTGAACACCCGAGTATCTAGGTGTGATCTAAGCTACATGGATGAAATTTTCAAATTCATCCATGGCCAAAGTCCTACTAGTTGAGCCACTTAGAATTTCTTCAACTGATCTAACCACATTAAAGTCCCCAAGGATTATCCAGGGATCATTAAATGTAGTTCTTGATACAACCTCCATGTCCCTCCAAAGCCTTCCCCTCTCTGTATCATCATTAGAATCATAAACCATAGTAAGTGTAAATGAAGTCATACTTGCATGATGAGTGACCTTGCAATGAATAACTTGATCCATTTCAGCAAATTTCTGTACAATGATGCTTTGAGGATTCCACCCAATCCACACCCTTCCCAAATTGTGACTGTTGTAGTTATCACACCAGCACCAATCTCTGATGATGGTTCTCCTGACTACTTCCTTATTAACAACCCTTACTTTGGTTTCAACTATACCAACCAAGTCAAGTTGTTGTTCAAAAATCATTTTCCTAATCTCCATTTGTTTAGGGGTGGAGTTAAGACCCCTAATATTCCAACAAGATAGATTGATCATTTGGGTTTGGGTAAACTCAGACCCTGGGCTTTAGGAACCCCAACTTTCCCTTGGTTAGAATATTTTTGCTTTTGTTTCTTCTTTCTAGTTGTACCAAATGGAACTCCATCAATGTTCCTCACTTTGCTACTTAGGAGGCTTTTCTTCGGCGAAACTAATTTCTCCATGTCGTTCTCCTTTATCCCAGTAAGTTCAACCACTAGGCTAGAAAACTTATTACCAGTCTCAATGTTAATAGGAGCCTTAAGAATGGGGGAAGCCTTGATTTCCACATTCCCTGTAAGAACAAGGATCTCCCCTAAATTTGTTAAGATAACTCAGGCAGTGTAAGATGGGGATCACCTAAACTTGTACTGCCATTGTTTAGAATCTCATGATTCTGTTATGCTATAACTAGTTCAATAACCATTTCTTTGCCCTTTTCTAAGGATGTTTTCTGTTTGCATTCTCTGTTAGCTGTGCCCATAGGACAATTAGACGTACTATGTTCAAACACCTTGCATTCTGTGCATATCCTAGGTTTCCACTGGTATTCAACCAATAACCTCGTCATCCTCACTATCATCAATACCCTTCATACTAAGGTAAAATGATTCAATGGCCTCCTTTTCTGCTTCTAGTTCAACACATAATCTGGCAAATGTGATCCTCTGGTTGGATTCAATGAGGGAATAAACATATAGGGGCTTACCAACTACACTAGCAATCTGGCTTAATCCCTCTTCATTCCAGTATTATAGTGGAATATTGTCGAGCTTGATCCACATTGTAATCTTGGAGTGTGAATCCTTGGCAAGATGAAGTTTGGGGTGCCACTTTTTGAGCAAAATTGGTTTCCCATAAAACATCCATGGACCTTCTTCAAGCACCTTGGAGCTAGCTGCTTCATCATTAAATTTGAAAAAGAAGAAACCAGTGTCATTGGCCAAGACTTCAATGAGTCCTAGGCTATTCCATAACCTAGAGGCAAGCTATTTGACCACCGAAAAAGGCAATTTCCTCTCAATAAAGTACCCCACAAGGCATGCTTCCCACTCCTTGCAGCCTTTTAAAGCTATATCCCTAGGGGAGAGACCGCAATTCTTGAGCATCCCTAATGGGTTCAACAAATTTAAGAGACATGACTTTACGATTAGCTGATCCATGAATATTTGAGTTCAGACCCACTCCATTCTTGACAACCTGGCTCCAGGAGGTAGCTTGTTTCAATCTACCAGCACCTCGGGGGTGTTGTTCTAATGGTACGTTTTTGGTGGTGAACAAAGATTCTTGCCTCACCTCATTTGATAGAGCATGGGCCACACCTTCCTTTCTCCTAATAGAGGATTCATAAACAAGATTCAAAGTAGTGCTAGGACATGGGTTTACCTCTGGGCTTGCCTCTGTAGCCAATGAGCTGGTTATCTTGGTTGGCTTCCTACTTGGGACTTCCTTGTGCATGGTTGTTCCATTATGTGGATTTCCACTAGATTTTGCACAAATCAATTGTGTGAATATTCTAGCACCATTTGGAATGGTAGAGCTGTTACCCTCACTTGAGAGAGATAGCTCTTTGACCAAAGAGTGAGACACAACAAGTGAGCAAGCTCGAGGGGTATGTGGCTTGACCTCTGGAGAGATGGTAGCAGAGTTTCTTGACACATAACTGTTCTTTTGGTTTTGGGGTTGTGGGTTGACCTCTTGGTCCTTCGGTGGGTAGGAAATTGATAGATTTCCCGCATTTTAGGGCGTTGGGTTTTCTAAGAGGCTGGACATATTTATGGCTAGAGCATGTCGTGGATAGAGAGCACAGAATCATTAAAGCTGTTAGGTGGAAGGGATTGATGTTGAGAAAATCTACAGATGCAGTGTAGTGAATGATAAAGGAGAAAAAATATGGGGTGGGTGGGTAGAACAAGGAGCGATGAAACCAAGGGCAATAAAATTGGGGATCTAGGAGAAGGAGCTGGTTAGTGTAGGGTAGATGTGGGTGAAAGGAGAAATGGTAAAGGTTTTGGTGGGCAGGATGTAGGGTTCAAGTAGGTCGGGGAAGGACAATCGCCATGGAACCTCTGTTCGCAGCAAAGTTCATAAACTAATTTCCTGGTATGTATTTTTGTTTTGGTGTACTAGTGTGTGTGTGTGTGTTTTTTTTTTTTGTGCATTGGTATGTATACTTTAGTGTACTAGTCTGTGTGTTTGTTTTAGTCAACTAGTGTGTGCATGTGTGTGTGTATTTTTTTTTTTTTTTGTATAAGTGTGTGTATTTTTTGGTGTATTAGTGTGTATGCATTTAATTTTATTACTTTTGTTATTTAATTGATAGATAAACAATCAATCCAATGGATACCCATTTGTTATCCAACTTAATCCACTTAATTAAAACAAGTACTATTATCCAACTCATTTAGAACTCACATTAATTAATAAAGGTATTCAACTCATTTTTTCATGGGCAGATTGGAAAGGTTAATAGGTAATAGGTTAAGATTGTCATCTCTAAGCACGAGCAATACAGGAGCTTGTAACAATCGATCGCAGAGATTGGAGGTGGAGGAGGCACTATATGGTGAGAGACAGGGTCTCCCTCTCTCTGTATCTCTCTCTCTTATAATTGTTTATATCATTAATTTAATGTTTACTACTTTTTCTCTTGCTTTTATTTTTACATTATGCCATTTAGAAGCAACAATGCCCCTTTTTATATTATCCTTTTAATAACTTCAATCACTTATCTTTCCAAAGAAAATCACTTACTAACTTTTATATTGATTAGACGAGGTTGACGAATTTTTCATTTTTAAAACACAAATTTCCTATATGTTTGAAGAAAACTCTGCACGTATCACAAACAAATGCCTCTATATAACGAATATAGAGATATCAATATAGCTAATTGCTATTTCCATCTCTAATGAACAATTAACATTTTGTATAATTGTCAGCTTGCATACCTTTGGCAACTACCAATTAGATGTTTAGATACTTGAAAGTTGTTTCAAACCAGATGATGCTCTTATGGAAGAGGATTTAGTTGGAAGTAATGGCTCAAGGCATATACTTCCTTCTAAATTCTGATCTAAAGAGCATCTGTTTTTTGTACATTTTGTTATAGTAGGTCAAGCCTAATGTAGTTGTTAACGGCTTTGCCTTATATTTACTTATTATGGTTCTAATTAATACCAATGCGTAACTTACAGAAAGAGAAAAACAAACATTTTGTATAATTGTCAAGGCTAGTGAAAAGAAGTCCTTAAATAGTTTTGTGAAATTTTTGTTATTTCACGAATTTTTAAGATTAACTACATCTCTTGCAATATATTCGCTTTTTGGCCTTATGCTTATTTATATCATAGTATGGACAATGCACTATGTTTCTTTATATCATAGTATGGACAAAGCACTAGCATATGTCAACTTTTTTATCATTCAATACACTAACATATGTCATCCAAAATAACACTTCAACCAATATATGCAACATGAAAAAAAAAATCAATATCCTACCACAGTTGTTGTGGTTTATTTTCATCCACTTCCTTCTGTAAGAGTTTTATTTCAAGATATATTGTTTCCTTGTGGTTACTTTTCATTTGAACTATGATAAATTTTCATTTCTTTTGGACAAAATATTACAAGCATGAATCAAAGTTTATCCAAAAAATTGTTGAGGAGGTCTTATGCAAAGTGAGCCACACATATCTAAACGTCATCATGCATCTGACTGGATTAGATTCTCGTGTTAAAGACATAAGGTTGTTACTAACCAATGGATCGGGTGACATCCAAATGATTGGAATCTTTGGCATGGGAGGAATTGGCAAGACAGCAATTGTCAAAGCAGTCTATAATCATGTTTTTCAGCAATTTGAAGGTTCTTGTTTTCTAGGAATGTGAGTGAAATTTCAAAACAACTCAATGGTCTAGTTCATTTGCAAGAGCAACTTCTTTCCGAAATATTTATGAAAAAGGGCCCTAGTATTGGCAGCATTGATAGGGGAATCAACTGGAATAATAAAAGACTTCGTTCTAAAAGAATACTCATTGTTCTTGATGATGTTGATCAAATTAGCCAATTAAATTCATTAGCAGGAACCGTGATTGGTTTGGGTTGGGTAGTAGAATTATTATCACTACTAGAGATGAGAATTTGCTAAATAAAGTTAAAGTAGATGTGAAATATGAAGCGAAGGAATTGAACTATAATGAATCTCTACAACTTTTCAATTGGCATGCCTTCAGACAAGCCATACCATTAGAAGATTATTTGGAGCTTTCAAATGCCATAATAAACTACACCCAAGGGCTTCCGTTAGCTCATGAAGTTTTGGGATCTTATTTGTTTGGACGAACCATATTAGAATGGAAAAGTGTATTTGAGAAATTAAAACACATTACTCACAATCAAATTCAGAAAAAACTCCGAATACGCTTCGATGCACTAGATGATGAACAAGTAAAGGACATATTCCTTGACATTACATGTTTTTTCATTGGAATAGATAAAGATTATGTCATTTATATATTGAATGGTTGTGGTTTCTTCCCGAAAATCGGAATTAGTGTCCTAATAAATAGATGCTTGCTAAAAATTGTTGGCCAAAATCAATTGAGTATGCATGATTTACTACGAGAGATGGGGCGGAATTTTTTTGTGAAGAATCACCTAAAGAGCCTGGAAAGCGTAGCAGACTGTGGTTTCAAACAAACGTATGTGATGTGCTACAAACAGACAAGGTAATAAGAAACTACTTTCTTTCAATAGGAAAACTTTATAGCCTAGAATATCACTCTTGTTTAGTGCACATATTTTATTTTTGTTTCTATATGTGTGTGTGTGTATATACTCATATAGTTTGGGACACGCACAACATGCTCTATGTGTGTGGTTGATGCCTACATGTAGTTAGTTACTTATCAAAAATGCATTTTCCTTTATGAAATTTAGGGCACAAATGAAATTGAAGGTATTGTGTTGGACTTGCCACTGTTAAAGAATATAGATTTTAGGACTGAATCATTTGCAAGGATGCAAAAATTAACACTACTCCAGATCAATAATGTGCGTCTTGTCGGCAGCTTTAAATATCTATCTAGAGAGTTAAGATGGTTTTCTTGGTATTATTGTCCTCTGAAGAACTTACCCTCCAATTTTCAACTCAAAAATCTTGTCGCTTTGGACATGCAACATAGCAACATCAAACAACTTTGGCCAGATAGCAAGGTAAACAAATTTGTTATACCCTTGATATTTTTTTAATTTGAACATTGTGCTCACTTATCTTCAAATAAATGAAACCCTTATCTTGATATTTTTTTCTTTGATTTATCAGTTTGTGAAAAATCTAAAAGTCCTGAATCTTAGTCATTGTAAATTCCTGAAAAGAACCCCAAACTTCATCGGGTTACCAAGGATGGAGATATTGTTACTTGAAAGTTGTTTATCTTTGTTGGAGATTCACTATTCAATTGGAGTTCTGGATAGACTTACTTCCTTGAGTTTAAAAGATTGTCAGAACCTTACGGATCTTCCGAGCAACATTTGCTAGCTGATATCGCTTAAGCATCTAAATCTTACTGACTGCTCAAATCTAAAAAAATTGCCAGAACACTTGGGGAATATGCACTGTCTGAGGGAACTACTTGCTGATGGAACTGCTATCAAACAAGTTCCATTTTCTTGTAGATTTCTAAAGAACCTTACCATCTTATCTTTGGGAAGATGTAATAATAACTTACCGTCCAAATCTTGGCTCCCGCTTATTATGTCTTGGGTATCCCCAAGAAGATTTCATGACTCCACCAGATTTCTCCCACCTTCTATTTCGGGTTTATGTTCCTTAAGAACACTAATTCTCAGGCACTGCAATCTGAATGAAGCCTCTATTCCCACAAATATTGGAAGTTTATCTTTAGTTCAACATCTAGATTTGGCGATCAATAATTTTCATAGCCTACCATCTAGCCTTTGTCACCCATCCAAGCTAGATAGCCTCTGGTTAGGTAACTGCAAGAATCTTCGATTAATCCATGAGCTTCCTCCCAATCTAGGGCTGCTAGATGCAAATCATTGCACATCATTGGAAAAACTACCGAATCTGTTAAACTACCAAAGATTGGAACACTTGTTTCTTGTTAATTACAATAGATTGGTCGATATTCAGGACCTGAGGAACTTCGATTCTACGCGAAACATTGATCAAGAACTGTCTAGCATTCTGATCAATACTATCAAGGATAATTTTCTCAAGGCCTCTCTCTCTATCTCCCTCTCTCTCTCTCTCTCTCTCTCTCTCTCTCTCTCTTTCTCTCATCATCATCATTTCCATGTAACAGGGACATTTTAATGATAATATTTTCAGCATCTTCCTTCCAGTTGGTAAGATTCCCGAGTGGTATACCGATCAAGAATGGATTCTTCAATATCTTTCAATATGCCATTTCACGCGGAGAACAAGTTTATCTCATTGACTATTTGGGTTGTTTGTGTTGCCAAAGAAAAAGGCGTAGTAACCACTGTTCCTTTTTAAGTTCTCTATGATAAGACCAATGGTGTCGAATGGATCCTTAGGTCTACATGCCACAACAATATTCCAGTAACCCGAAAAGAGCATTCGTGGTGGAGCGCTATATCAGCAGTTAAATTTTGCACAGTAAAAGGTGGAGAAAGAATGGAGCTCTCTATCAAAATTTGTCCATCTATAGAAGTGAAGAAGTGTGCTATTCATTTTGTATACAATTGTACAGGACAGTTATCGAGAAAGTCAACAGAGACAGTTATCGTGTGAATACAATTGTACAGGATTACGTACATCCTAAGAGAATTCTCAACGTTGATCTAATGGAATCGGGCAGCAACTTGGAAGAGAAATATGGTAAAAGATTGAGGATTGAGCCAAATTCAACTCAAATTTGAACACAAAGCATGATTACTTGAAAATGTGTTTAAGTTGATGAGTACATGATTACTTGTATGTTGGTATTTACCAATAATGCTATGTTATGTTTTTACTTAGTTTTTGGTGGTTGAAATGATTGTTAGAGAATTTTCATTTAACGACTATTTATCAACAGGTTACCACACATCTGAATTTTTTTTTTTCAGCAAGTAAACAACACTACAAGAAAAGTGGGCTTTTGAGTTGGATTTTTTTTTTCTTCGGCATTAATTTTTGCGTCAGTATAATCTGTTGCAACAAAGAAATTCAATATTTGCATAGGCAAAAGGCCCAAAGCAAAAAAGATGAGCATTTGCTTTGGTATTGAGCCGAAACAAAAACGATAGTTGAATACGTCATCATTTTGATTTATTTAAGTTTAAAACGGCATTGTGTTATTTGGTATAAAAGAACGTAGTTTTAGGTGAACAACAACCAAATGGTGGGTTAATGTGAAAAGTAACTTAGGCGTTTACCCATTTAGAAAAATTTGCATTCAAATTTGGTTAATACACATTGGTCTAATAAAACACCTATCAATTTGAAACTTATATCAATATATTCTCATCTCCTTCACCTCACTCACTATTCCTTTGTCAGAGACTCAGAGGTTTCATCACAAGATTTGTCCAGGATGACTTGCACTCTATCGCTCTTAGTGCAAACCCACACTTTGAGAGCAGATTCACCGAGAATTCACCGATTAAGGAAGAATCAGCATATTTGCAGTGGAATTGAACTGAGATGTAAGAATCATTCAACAGATGAGGAAAAAAACTAAATAAAAAGGGATTGATAGGAAGAAAGTAAAAAACTAAAGTATACTAATAAGATAGAAGCAATTTCAAACTTCCCAAATTAAAATCACCCCTCCCAATTTAAAAAACTATTTAAAAAACTAAAAGAATTGCAAGGATTTGATTGACATTTAGGTATATAGTTCAGATCTCATAAACTCATCCATTTAAATCCTATGACTCACAATCTATCCCACCCAATTACACCTCCCGCCCAGTTTAACCACACACACGCCACCCCTAACACAAACCAAAGCTAGGAACTCTCCCCATCCCAGATGCTCTCTCTCTCTGTGAGTTCCTCTGCCATGGTTAAACCAGCATCAAAGATCTCCTCTGTCGTCGCCCAGGTACAACTTTCTCTCTCATGATTCATACACAGTCGATCGAACTCACATACAAGTTGTGTCTTCTAAAGTACTGCATGAAAAATATTCTCATGGATATACAATATGTATGTTCTGTAAATTTTTGTTATGAAAAATGGTACCCAAAAATGTTGTGTGAGAAAACATTATGGATACACATAAATGGGTGATATAAAGGTCAGATTTGAACATTCATGAGGTTGTGGCTAAAGGTTCTTTTTTGTTTTTTTATGAGGATAATAAGTGGCCGTGTACATTTTCTCTATGGAAGTATAATCAAGGTCATGAGACATCCAGATGAGAGCGAAAACTGGTGGTAATTAGGATTTTGAAAACATTTTCTTTCGTGGCATTGCTTTATTTTATTGTCTTGCAAATAGAGGATGTGGTTATCTGTGCTGATCTATAAATTCTTGGAGTCCTCCTTTTCAAGGAAGCCTTTGGAGACAAAGAGTTGTGCCAACGGGTCTAAAAGATACGAAGTCCAAGAAAGTAAGTACATATATTTGGGTACTAATGATGAACACCAATGTTTTTTCTGTCCCCATGAAAACCACATAGCACCCTGCTCTGTTTTTTTTCCCTTTTCCTTTTTGCCTTTTTCTGATTCTCTGTATTGTTCGTTTAGACCGTTGGAGCAATTAACTCACCCAAGGGGCCAAGACCCATTGAACCAGGCAATTTTTGGCTGAATTGTTAAAACTAACCAATCTAATGATAACCGTCTGATTCTTTGAAAGTCTTATAAAATCAGAACTATTTTGGTCTTTTTGCCCTAAGCAGTAAGGCTCAGCGCCTCACCTCTCACTCGTCTCCTTATTCTTCCTTCTCATTTCGTTGGTTTGAATCCAAGATAGAGTTAAGTTTTTGCTGTAATAACCTCTTCCACTTGACACTTGACAGGTTCTTCACTCGACAATGTTGTGTATTTTGTGGTCTCTGATTTTATTTCTAATTTTGTGTGGTTATTTTTTCTTAATTATTTGTGAGCATACAACTTTTAGTGAAGAATTTGGAGAGGTCTGGTCTATTTCTCACAACTTTTTGTTGAATCTAGAGAGAGAGAGAGAGGCAATATCAAACTAGAGAGTGGCAATATATGTATATACATTCTCATCTCAGATCTGATTTTTTGTTCCTCAGTTTTTTGTTATTTTTTCATTTGTGTTTTTGATTATTTTCATCCTGAAGATTTATAAGTTTTGTAATGTTGAATCTAGAATTTTGATGTTGAATCATCCAAATTGATTATTGATGTTGTAAAATGTGATTTTGAGTTTTCAATTTGAAATTTGACAAAATTCTTTGGGTTTTTGTTTGATCCAATATACTTTAAACATGATTATTTTATACTTATTATATTTTTGGCATATTTATTATTATTAATAATTTGTTTAAATTTTTTTTATTATATGACCGGTTTGACCAGTAATCCGGTGGTTGAACTAGTAACCTAATGACCCAGCTTCTTTGTTAAGTTGATATCTGAGCTGGGTTTCCGTAGTAACATATGAAAAGCATATTTCCTTCCAGTTGCTATCTCTTACCCCACTTCTTCGTTTGCTCTTTCTCTTGCAACATCACTAACGAGTTCATTACGTCTGCCCGTTATCTTGACCGTGTTGCTTCTTATGCCTTAGCTTCTATTATGGTCGCCAACCTATACCAAAGCATTTACAGAATAGTTACCTCAGGCTTTAGCAAAGCTAGTAGCCCGCTGTGGGTGCTTTTAGCTTTAACTTAGGCCTTTTTGTAACAATCTTAATGGACTTAAAAAATAGATTTAAAAATTAGACTTGATAATTTCAACTATTAATTTCACTGTGGGTCTCAGCATTTATTGGGACTCATTACCTATTCAATGATTGAGATTATCAAGTCTAGTTTTTAAGTTCATCTAACATTACTCTTAACTAAAACATAGTCCAAAATCAATATGCACAATATTTGAAATTACAATCAAAACTAAAGTAGTATTGTTCCACAACACTAACTAGAGAATGTTTAAATAATCAAATTAATTCCAAAATTGGATACTAACACGCAACAAAATAAATAAAGTATTATTCTTAACATGGTCTCATAATCAACTTTTAAAGTTAAATGATAGAGGAAATAGTCGTATATGATAAATAAAGTATTATTCGCTCATACTCTGACAACTGGCACATTATCCTCTTTATTCTCTTGGATTTGGTGTAACTCTCCATATTCTGAATATGAGCTACCTATCTCAACAATATTGAAGTAGGTTGGGTAGCTTTGCATTCTATTCATTTGACTAATGGGGACAAATTCTATTTCTTAATTAAGAGAAGATGTTTTAGTAAGAGAAACTACCATATTTTGGTCTGATTGATATTTGTGTGTTGATAATTTGTTTAACTCATTTTTGTTGCAGCGGAGTTGGAAATAGATATCTGAACCACACTACGGTATATTCCAATTGAAACCAGTCTTCCTCTCCTCAACACTATAAAGAAATGGCCATGGCCCAATCGAACCTCCAAGTCCCAAATAAGCCGAGGCGAGCTGCAATGGTGCATACAATGAGGTTACAAGCAGTTATGGGAGTCCTTATCAGAGACACTGACCCAGGGAAAGCTCAAAAAAATCACAGCCATAGAACGAAAGAAACACGAAGAACACTACGATTTTAAGTATATATAACATACACACTCTCTGAATCCACAAAAAAAGAACATAAGAATATCTTTAAAAATGTATATTATTCATTAAATAATATGTGTTACATAAGGGAATATATATAGAAACGACGAAAACCCTAATTATCCCCATAATAGAGGCTAAATCCCTAACTATACAAAAATTACCAAAAATAAAAAATTACAATCTAATTAATTAATATAAAAACATGTGTCGTCTGTCCAATAGATTTTTAATTATAAAATATGATGTATATAAATATGAATGTTTTATTTTAGTTTTTTCGATTTAAAAAACAAAAACCAAGTGTCCACCTAAGAATTATTTTCTCACTCCTCCCTTTCTATTGTCCACTTATTTTGCTCTCTCTTCTCCATCAAGTGTTTCATTTTCTTATAGTTTACCTACGTTATAATTATTATTCTCGTAATATTAATACGTTGGCACATTTCATAATTGTGTTGAAAACTTTCCCTTTCAAGAATCGTACTGCCTTTTTTCCTACTATTAAACTCTCATATTGGGCAAATTTTTTCCATCCAAACCCTCAATTTTCTTCCACTGATCAAGTCATGTGAGTTGGTCCTGTCACGACTTTGAAGCATAGGTAATTTTCCTTGACCACGCTCTAGTTCATGACCAAACTGTAATAAGATTTTTTTTCAAGCTCGTGAAGCACGTCCAAAACACAATAGATTGATGACGTAGCATGTATAATAAAGAAATATATTGTAGATCAAAATCATCAACAATAATGTCGAACCACGTACGTTAGTTTTCCTTCCTTTGGTCATGTCAAATGTCTTTCACATTCGAAGGTTTTTTTTCAAGTTGACGACCTCAGGTCGTTGTTGCCCGTGGTTAATCCAATTCTTGTGAACTTTTTTTCTTATTTTCCAAATCAAACAATAAGTCAGTCCAGGCTTACTCTCATTGGATCTTGCCATGACTTTCAAGCGTGAGTAATAATTCAAATTGATTTCCATTTTCCATATTCCAGTCCATGATCAAGGTGTGAACACAAGTTATCTGTAGTAAGACACCTTCGGAAGTGTCTGAACTGCTTTGTCGGGTTGAAAGTTGAACACTAGGTTTGTTGGAACATTTAAATCATGGTAAGGCAAATTAGTGCCCTTTAGTTGTATTGGGCCTGTTCAGAGCCAATTTTTTTGGGTGTGAAGTTTAAAAAGTAAAATGAAAAAGTCAAAGTTAAAAAAATCTCTTGGAACCTTAGAAGTGTTTCCAAAAAAGCCAACTTTTTTTTGGAAGCCCTTTGATAAACCACATTTTTTAGCTTTTTTTTTTTATGCTGATAAACGTTGTTTTATCTAAAAAAAACTGATGGAAAAGTCGCCCAATAAACTTGAGTTCAAATGGACCATACTTCTTTTGCTTTGAAATAAAAAAAGGTTTTTTTGTAAGTCGGTCATTTTTTATTATCTTTTAGGAGAAGTCCTTGCACAAACTTTTTGATATTTTAAGGGCAACTACATGCGCAAAGACAAAAACACTCTATTCTTTTCAATACACAATTCAAAATTTAAACAAAATCAAATACACAATTCAAAAATCAAATAAAATTAAATTTCCTTAATTTTAGATCTTTCATAATTAAACTATTCATATAAAATTCACATTTCAAAATTTAAAATAGATTCAAATCTCCTTTATTTTAGATTTTTAAAACTTTATATATTTACATATATATACATATATCTATATAATAAAATAGAGCTGAGTTTGAATTCCAAAACTTACGTTGAGGTTTTCGCGGCCTATCTTATCTCTAAGTTTTTATGGCTCAGATCAACTCAAAATACTGATCCGACGGATTAGATTCATTCTTGAAAATTTTTTCCCCACCCAAATCAGTTCCAATCTTCTAACAATCTCGCGCCTCTCTCTCTCTCTCTCTCTCTCCCTTGAAATTTCTTAAATCTTTCTCAATCTCACTTATCCCTTTGTATCACAGTCTCAAATCTTCTAAATCCTGTAATCTCATGCCCTATCTCTCTTACGCTCACCCTCTTTATTACTCGAAACCCATGCCTTCTAAACTCATCCCTAGAATCTCTCTCGTGAATCCCTCTCAATATTCAACCCAAACTCACCCCCCATCTCTCACGCGCTGCTCTCTCACATCCCCCTCTCTATCGCAGCCCTCTTTTGCAAAGCAAAGCCATCGCCAAACGATTGCCACCGCCACCCATTGCTCAACATGCCCAACTCTCTCTCACGCCCATTTCTCTTTCATATCCAGAGCTCCATCGCTGCCCTCTTCTACGATGAAGAACCACCGCCAGACGACAACAACTGCCACCCACTACTCAACACCCAAAAGTTGCCTAGGTATCTTAGTTTTTTTCTATTTTTTCTCATTCCCTTTACACCGTTGCTTCTCTCCCACTCCGTGTGTTTTTGTGTGCATTGTGTTTGTCTGTTCTCTCTCTGTATGTGCGTTTGTGTTCTGTTTGCGTTGTATGTGTGTTCTCTCTCCCCTCTCTCTCTCTCTCTCTCTATCTTATTGTTTGTGTCCTGTATGTGTGCGTGTGTTTTTGTGCAACAATCATTGATGCATAATCTTTGCAATTGGTATTGAGCATAATGTATACAAAAGTCAATATGATCAGAAAGTGTTTATTGTTTTGCTTCAATGGAAAAAAATCTTTAAAAATGACAATCTTTTAATTGATTTTTTGTTTCTAGATAGTTTTCTTTTTCTATAATCTAGATTTCAATACAGGTTCTGTTTTCTTGATTCCTCATTTGTTAGAGTATGTGTGACTCATATTTACTGTGTGCATAATGGCAAGGAGGCAGATTGCCTTGCGGGATTTATATAAAGGGGACGCTGATTAGTTGGGGGTGCGGGGGCAATGCCCCCGCGGTACGATATAGGGGTATTTTTGTAAATACGTCCGTATTAGGGTTATATAAATACTTAAGATGTAACCCTACTTTAAATAATGAAAAAGAACGGCCGCTCGCTCTCGTGGATGTAGGCACATTGCCGAACCACGTAAATCTATGTGTGTTATTTTCTCCTACTTTCTTAATTGTTTGATTCCTTACTACTTACCATAATTGTTGCACGATCACAACAACTGGTATCAAAGCTAGACTACGATGTCTGGGATTTCCTCTACAAAATTCGACATCATGAAGTTCGACAGAACTGGGAATTTCGGATTATGGCAGAGGATGGTGAAGGACCTGTTAGTGCAGCAGGGCATGGTGAAGGCATTATACGAAAAACAACCGGCAGGAATGGACGACATCGATTGGAAAGAATTGGAAGCGAAGGCTGTGGCGACTATTAGGCTTTGTCTGGCTGATGAAGTGATTTATCACGTCATGGATGAGGAATCACCGGCGAAAGTTTGGTTGAAACTGGAAAGTCGGTATATGTCAAAGTCGTTGACGAACAAGCTCTATCTTAAGTAGAAACTATATGATCTTAAGATGTCAGAGGGCTCGGATTTGACCCAACACATCAACGTGTTCAATCAGATCATCAGCGATCTGAAGCGAGTTGATGTGAAGTTCGAAGACGAAGACAAGGCGCAGATGTTGCTGAATTCCCTACTGGCGTCTCCTACGTACGAGAATTTGGTTACGACTCTGATGTGGGGGAAAGAAACCCTCGAATTGGAGGATGTCACAGGTGCTCTGTTAGGTTTTCATCAGCGGAAGAAAGCCAGTGATAAGGCTTCACAAGGTGAAGGGCTTGTGGTGAAAGGTAACCAGGAACGTGGAAGAAGCAAATCTCGGAATGGATCGGGTAACAATAAAGCCCGGTCTAAGTCGAGGAAGAAGAAGAAGGACGTCTCCGTCTCGTGTTACAAGTGCGGGAAAAATGGGCACTTTAAACGGAACTGTCCAGAGAAAAAAAAAGGGGATTCATAAGACAAAGAAAGTGCATCAAAGTCTGCAAACGTAGTGAAAGAAGAAGATTCAGATAGTAGTGACGGTGATATGCTTTCTGTTTTATCTAGTTCAGATCGTTTAACAGATTCTTGGATTATGGATTCAACATGTTCCTATCACATGACACCCAATAAAGATTGGTTTGACACCTATAGGTCAGTAAATTCTGGTTCTGTTCTGATGGGTAATGATGCATCTTGCAAAGTTGTTGGAATAGGAAATATTAGAATTAAGATGTTTGATGGTTTGGTTAGAATGTTGTGTGATGTTAGACATGTACCGGATCTAAGGAAGAATTTGATTTCATTGGGCACTTTGGATTGTAATGGTTATAGTTACAAATCTATAAGTGGAGTAATGAAAGTGAGTAAAGGCATGCTGACAGTGATGAAGGGACAGAAAGTAGTAGGAAACATTTACAGACTGCTGGGTACTATAATTATAGGTGGAGTTGCTGCTGTAGAGTCTGAATCAGATAATACAGTCTTGTGGCATATGCGGCTGGGTCATATGAGTGAGCGTGGGATGATAGAGCTTCATAAGAAAAATCTATTGAAGGGTGTCAAGACATGCAAGCTCAATTTTTGCAAATATTGTGTTCTTGGAAAACAGAAAAAGGTGTAGTTCAAGACAGCCACACACAAGACAGAGGGGGTTCTCGACTATGTCCATACAGATGTTTGGGGACCTATTAGCGTAGTATCACGGGGAGGATACATGTATTTCGTGAGTTTCATTGATGATTACTCACGAAAGGTCTGGGTGTACTTCATGCGGCACAAGTCAGTAGCGTTTGCCAAGTTCAAGCTGTGGAAAGCTGAAGTAGAGAACCAGACATGGAGGAAGATTAAATGCCTCAGGTCAGATAATGGTACTGAGTACACAGATTCAAAGTTCCAGGAGTTGTGTGAGCAGCATGGGATCAAGAGACACTTCACAGTCTGCAAGACACCACAACAAAATGGTGTAGCGGAAAGGATGAACAGAACGATAGCCGAGAAAGCTCGGTGTCTCAGGTTGAATGTAGGGCTTGCAAAGAATTTCTAGGCAGAGGCAGTGAATATGGCATGTTTCTTGATTAACAGATCACCGAGGGCAGCACTAGATGGGAAAGTATCAGAGGAGGTGTGGACAGGCAGTGAGGTAGACTACTCTGGTTTGAGAGTGTTTGGATGTCCAGCCTATGTACATGTGTCTAGTGAGGAGAGGTCGAAGCTTGATGCGAAGTCTAGACAGTGTATCTTTCTGGGATATCAGAAAGGAGTGAAAGGCTTCAAGCTCTGGGATCCGAAGGCAAACAAGATGGTGATCAGTAGAGATGTGGTTTTTGATGAAAAAGCCATGTTGCAGCGTACTCAGGAATAAGAGAAACAAGTACCAGAAAACTGTAGCACTAATGACCATATGGTGCAGGTGGAGCTAGAGAATCATGGTAGAGAAGAGGATGCTCAGCATGTAGAGTGTTCTATCTCAGGTGATCAACAACATCATAGTATAGCCACAGACAGGCCCAAACGCAATATCAAGCCACCTACCAGGTATGATTTTGAAGATTTGGTTTCTTATGCGCTTATTACTAGTAGCGGGGATCCTACAACTTTTCAGGAGGCAGTACAAAGCCAAGAGAAAAGTAGATGGATGGGTGCTATGGTGGAGGAGATGGAGTCTCTGCATAAGAACCAGACGTGGGAGTTGGTGGAACTTCCCGAGGGGAAGAGAGCAATAGGGTGCAAATGGGTGTATAAGAAGAAAGAAGTAGTATCAGAAAATGAGGGAGAAAAATTCAAGGCTCGTCTAGTAGCAAAGGGTTACTCACAGAGAAAAGGGGTTGACTATGATGAGATCTTCTCCCCTATGGTCAGACACACTTCCATCAGGACAGTGTTGGCACTAGTAGCACATTTAGATATGCAGTTGGAGCAGATGGATGTAAAGACAGCTTTCCTTCATGGCGACTTGGAGGAACGTATTTACATGGTACAGCCAGAAGGGTTCAGTCTCCCTGGAGAGGAACATTTGGTCTGTAATTTGAAGAAATTACTTTATGGGCTGAAGCAGTCTCCGAGGCAGTGGTACAAACGATTTGACTCTTACATGATCCGAATTGGCTACAAAAGGTGTGAGTATGATTGTTGTGTCTATGTAAAAAGGCTTGATGATGATTTATTTATTTTTCTGTTACTTTATGTGGATGATATGTTGATTGCTGCCAAGAGTATGAGTGAGGTCAACAAGTTGAAGACTTTGTTGAGTAGAGAATTTGACATGAAGGATTTGGGTGCGGCCAAGAAGATTCTTGGGATGGAGATTCGCAGGGACAGAGCTTCCAGGAGATTATGGCTATCTCAGCATAGCTATGTTGAGAAGGTGTTGGACAGGTTTAGCATGAGTTATGCAAAATCAGTAAGTACACCTTTGGCGAATCATTTCAGATTGTCTACTGCTCAGTGCCCGAAGACAGATGATGAAGTTCATGACATGTCAAAGGTCCCATATGCTAGTGCAGTGGGGTGTTTGATGTATGCTATGGTTTGTACAAGACCAGATTTGGCACAAGCTGTCAGCGTGGTTAGCAAGTTTCTTTCAAATCCGGGTCGACAGCATTGAGATGCAGTCAAGTGGATTTTCAGATACTTGAAGGGCACTACAGACTATGACATCATGTTTAGCAGACAACAGAGTGACCATTCAGTTATGGGATATGTGGATGCAGACTATGCAGGGGACTTGGATAACAGGAGGTCTACCACAGGTTATGTGTTTACTCTTGTGGAATGACCTATTTGTTGGAAGTCCATGGTACAACCTATAATTGCACTATCTACTACTGAGTCAGAGTATATGGCAGTAGTTGAGGCTGCCAAAGAGGCTTTGTGGCTTACAGGTTTAGTCAAGGAGCTGGGTGCCTAGCAAGGTGGAGTTCAATTGCATTGTGACAGTCAGAGTGTCATTTATTTGGTAAAGAACCAAGTGTATCATGCGAGGACCAAACATATAGATGTGAGCTTTCATAAGAACAGGGAACTGGTTTCTTTTGGTGAACTATTACTTGAGAAAATTCACACTTCTGAGAATGCAGCAGACATGTTGACAAAGCTTGTTACTACAGACAAGTTCAATCACTGCTTGGACTTGATTAATGTCTCTAGTTGCTAGATGAGAGATGCCTCAACTCAGCGTCTCCGGTGGAGTTCCCGAATACATGTCCTCTTTTTTTTCTCCTAAGGGGTGAATATTTGCCAAGGTGGAGATTGTTAGAGTATGTGTGGCTAATATTTGCTGTGTGCATAATGACAAGGAGACAGATTGTCTTGCGGGTTTTATATAAAAGGGACGCTGATTAGTTGGGGGTGTGGGGGCAACGCCCCTGTGGTATGGTACAGGGGTATTTTTATAAATACGTCCGTATTAGGGTTATATAAATACTTAAGATGTAACCCTACTTTGAATAATGAAAAAGAACGGCCGCTCGCTCTCGTGGATGTAGGCACATTGCCGAACCACGTAAATCTCTGTGTATTATTTTCTCCTGCTTTTTTAATTGTTTGATTCCTTACTACTCACCATAATTGTTGCACGATCACAACACCCATTATGTTGTGATCCTTTTAGGTGGGACAGATTGTTTCAAATTTAATATACAAGTCTTATTCGTAACACAGCACAACACAGCCACTAACTCACCCACACCAACAGGCGTACACAACATAACACTTCTATTAATCACCAGCGAAACATACACCTAACACCCTGTACCCTGCTTTTGGAATGCCCATACTTTTTATCATACTTCCTTTTTCTATGCCATCTTTCAATGCCATCAAGTTGGAAGCTTATGGAATTCTAGGTTTTGTTTAGATAACTCTGCAACGTTTGTTGTCTTACAACCATCAGTTGCCTTGAACGAGCTGAAATTCAGGACTAAAAGAACTGTCTTTCACCCAACGGTGGTCCAATGTGAAAGAAAAAAGAAGAGATAAAAACTCAATTCTAGCTATGAGATTAACTTTGAATGTTTGAGAAACTCAACAAAAAAATGTTTGTTTTATTGTTTCAGTGAACCTGAAATTAAGAACGACTATTTTTAAATAGTTTATGAAAATAATTTATCCTCTATTAATAATTTAGACAACAAATTTTGATGATTGTTTGTTGGTTTTTTTATGGAGTCTATTTTGTATATGTGATCGGATGATGACCTGACCCGAAAAAATGTTGTGTGGTTTTTAATGGAAATTTTCTGAGGCTTAGTCCATGGAGCGAAGGCTTGGGCTGATAGGCTCAAGCCGTAGTGCTCATGGACAAACCTCGTGAGGGTTCGGGGGCAACGCCCCCGAGGAAAATTTTTTTGGGCCCGTTATACAGCCAGTGCATAGGACATATAAACCCTGTTGTTTTTATGATTAGAGTTTGTTGTGGATTATACAGCCGCTCTCTGTAATTCAACTCTCTCAATAGTGAAATCCCTGCAGCTTCGTGGATGTAGGCAAATTGTCGAACCACGTAAAATCTGTGTCTTGTTCTTTCTTGTTTCTTATTGCTTTATATTCTTGATTTGTTCTTTGATGTGTGTGTGTTTGTTAGTGGATTTAAATCGAGTTAAATCCCAACAATGATGTCTGGTTAAAACATAAACATCCGACGACATGCATTGTTGTGCTTTAGGTTTTGCTTATGTTCCTTGGTTTCAAGGCATTATTATTTAAATAAAGAATCATGTTTCATCCATATGAATTATTATAGTTGAAGATCATCAGCGAAATAAAAATGACTGTTTAAGTCATTGATGGTTTTTCCACCTGAATTTCGATCCATTATTGACTGTGGGAGTATTGTTGCAACTTCTCATTCCATTATTTATGAATTCAATTAATTATTTTGTTAGTAGTAATGTTTCAGATAAAATTAATTATTGATGTTGAAATCGTGCATTTTGAATCAACAATACATTGAACATTGCTGCAAACAATACAATTTATATAACAAAATACAATACAATTTAAATCTCAAAAAATTAAAAAAAAATGACTTTTGCTATTCTCTTTTGAGATCTCTTTCAATTTTACTTTAAAGTTAATCATATGACTTATAATATAACACTTCAAATTTAATAGGAAAATAAGTCCCTAAGAGTGTTTGTTGTGACTTTTTAAAAGTACATTTAATATTTATAATTCCTTATAAATACTTTAAAAAAAAATTAATGTTTGGAGTCACCCCACCACCACCATTGCCACCATCACCCCCATCACCCCACCAGTATCATCACTGCCACCACCATCCCCACCACCATTATCATTACCACCACCGCCACCAAACTACCCCCCACCATCATCATCCCTACCACTACCATCTCCACCGTCGCCACCCCATCACCACACTCCCCCACCCATCATCTCACCACCACTACCACCACCCCCCCCCCCCCGCCCTTACCATCACCACCTTTGCCACCCCACCACCACCATCCCCCAT
Organism: Ilex paraguariensis; assembly: GCA_963454935.2. Classification (NCBI taxonomy): domain Eukaryota; kingdom Viridiplantae; phylum Streptophyta; class Magnoliopsida; order Aquifoliales; family Aquifoliaceae; genus Ilex; species Ilex paraguariensis. Next base: position 144 of record CAUOFW020006072.1, on the reverse strand, counting down.
TACACCCTACCACAACCGTTACTTTCCTACCACCGTTGCTGCCAACCCACCATCACCTCTGCCACAACAACCACACACTGGCCGCTACTATCACCACCGTCACCATTACTATAATCGCCATCCCACCACCACCACCACCACCAC